>JAKSZT010054583.1:3062810-3079139 GCA_026826555.1 Tolypeutes matacus
CAAGGCAGTTGGGCCCTGAATCTCAGCAGAGTTGCAACACCTACTCTCCAGTTCATTGGACCCACCCAGTACAACTAACAAAGAGATGGGAATGGACAACCACCATCCCAAGGAACATAGAGAGTCTACAACTGCAAGCAAGATAGTTCCATCCATCAATCCCATGGGACCTAAGCCCCCTCTCAGTTAAAGGTGGAGTAGTCATTACCATCCCAGAATCCTCGGGATTGGGAAATGAATGATAGGCTAGAGTAGACTTACCAATTCCACTATAGACTTATTGTTATTCTGTCAATGGAAGAACTTTTATTGATGTGGAGACAGTGGCCACTGGAGGTTCTAAGCAGAGGGATAGAGAAAAATAGGTGTAATATGGTGACATTTTCAGGACATTGGAATTGTCCTGGATGAAGTTCCAATGACAGATATAGGCCATTATATATCTTATCATAACTTAGAAAATTGTGCAGGAGAGAGTTTAAACTATAGTGTTAACTATAATCCACACTTAGTGGCAATGCTTCAATATGTGTTCATCAATTGTAACAAATGTACCACACTAATGAAGGACGTTGTTAATGTGGGAAAGTATGAGAGGGGTAGGGAGTGGGGCCAATGGGAATCTCCCTACATTTTTTATGTAAAATTTATGTAATCTAAGTATCTTCTTAAAAATTATTTTAAGTATATTTTTAAAAAATGCAAGCCAAAGATTGTAACCAATCAAGCTGTGTTTCAGGTACATAGACTATAGACTAAGAGTTTTGAATTTGCAAGAACTCATGTTGTTCTGGAGACTAAACTTCAGTCAACCAAGGAATGGAGAAATGATGGCACAATGAGCAATGGTGAGTTTTCAAGAATTTTAACTGTAGAACAAAGATTTAAACAAATGTTAGTTAACAGAACAGAATGTAAATATTATAGAGTAAAATACAAAATAAAGATACAAAGATATGGCAGTTATAAATACATAAGTGTGTAACATAGCAACCACCTCCATATAACATACACTGAAAGTATTAATATTATGAGGATATATAAAAAAGAACAGATTAGTAGCAGGAGTTTTTAATTCACCTCTTTCAGTTCATGACAGAGTAAAAGGGCAACAACATAAGTGAGAATATAGAAGACATAAATAAAATAATTAATAAACTATTTGTTTCTTTAAAATAGACCTTTTATATAGGAGTTTGTGTAATATTTATAAAAGTTGACTGTATAACAAGCCACAAAGAAAACTTCAATAAATTTGAAAAGTAGAATGAGTTCAGAAAGCATTCTCTGATCAGAGCGTAATACAATAAAAAAACAACAAAAGCAGAAAAATTAAAGGTTCTTTTAGCGGGAGTTTTAAAACAACTCTTGGATCAAATAGAAAATGCAAACAAACATTGAAACTTTTTTAGAAAATCAACAATAACTTTAAAAAACTACATATCAGAACATATGGGATAGAGATAAAATAGGACTGAGAAGAAAATGAATAACTTTAAAATTTTAGATCAGTTTAAAAACAGAATGAAAAATTAGGAGTTCAAACATTGGTAAAAATAAAAAATTAAAGAAAGACAGAAAGGAGGAATTAATAAGAAATTAAAGGGTTCAAAAACAAATTATAAGCCGTCATATTTAAAGGTAATGTGTTTAACTAAATCTGCTGGGGAAAATTGCCACAAAAGAAGGAAAACTCAAAAATCTACTTGGGAAATTAATTGTAATGAGTGAAATTTAAAATAAGGAGGAACTCACACTATCCTAGGGACAAACTATTTTTGTTTTGGTTTGGTTTTTTTGTCATGGAGTTATTAGCATGAGGTTATAAGAAAAAGAACTAGGAAATGTGTTCTTGGTTTACAAAGCTGGGAGGAGGAAAAATTAGGTTATGACTTTTACAACTACGCCACTAAGCAGTAAATCTAAAAAATAATAACACAAGCAAGGCATGGAAAGATACATACCATAGCATCACAGTAGTGGAACCATATCTTAGGTAATCTCTATTCCCCCACATTTCTCTACAGTCAGTATATGTTCCTTAAGTGATAACAATTAAACTGCGATTCCTATCTCACAACATACCCAAAATTCAATTCCAGACGGATTGCAGATCTAAATGTAAAAGATAAAGCCATAGAACATTTAAAGCAAACATATTTGTGATTTGAAGTAGGCAAAATTTTCTTAATACAAAAATTGTCAAACAAAATTTTAAAAATTATACACATGGTTACGTAAAATTAAAAAGAACTTCTATTCATCAAAAGACACTGTAAGGAGGGAGCAGGTGTAGCTCAGTGGTTTGAGCGCCTTCTTCCTATATATGAGGTACTGGGTTCAATCCCTGTTACGCCCTAAAAAAAAAAAAAGACACTAAAAGGTAATGAAGAATTTGGGAAATTTCTGCAATTCGTACATGTGACAAAGGACTTTTATTTAAATAAAAATGATACATGGGATTATAGGAAAAGTAAGAACCTCTGTTCATCCATACACTGTTAAGAGAGTGAAAATGTGGAATAAATTATTTGTAGTACATTTACCTGACAAATATATCCAGAATATATTAGAAAAATTCCTACAAATTATAAAAAGGCAACCAAATAGAAAAATAGTCAAAAGACTTAAAAAAGACATTTCACAAGAAAAGGAAATCAAAACCAATAAATATAGGAAAATGTGTTCAAAATCATTTATTATCAAAAAAATGCATATGAAAAAAATAACAAGAAACCACCACCTATCCACTAGAATGGATAAAATTAAAAGATGAAAAACACCAAATGTTGGTGAGGAGCTCCCATACGCACGCTGGTGGTGGTAAAAAATTGCTACACAGCCGCTTTGAAAATAGCCTAGCACCATCTTCTAAAGCTGAATATATGCATGATATATAACTGCTAAGTAAATCCTCACAAGAAATGCATCGATAAGTTCAAGGAGATCATTTCTAAGAGTGTTCACAGCATTACTATTTGTACAATAGCCCACACCTAGAAACTACACCAAGCCTAACCAACAGTAGATTGGATCACCACATTGTGGTATGTCCACAATAGAATACTAGACAGAATGAGAACATGCAAGCTTCAACTACATGCAACAACATGGAGAAATCTCACAAAAATAATGTTTAGAGAAAGAGGTCAGACAAAAAAAAAAAGTACACACTGCATGATTCTGGCTATTTAATATACAAAGCAGGCAAAACTAATCTATGTCATTAGAAGTTAGGGTTGTACTTAATTCTTGGGGTGGGGAGAATAGAGATTGGAAGAAAGATGATGGAGGTTTATAAGATGCTAACATGCTGTTTCTTGATTCAGATTCTAGCTGTACCGGTTGATCCCATTTGTGAAAGTTCATGGATCTGTACTCTCATGATAGTTTCATTTTTCTGTATATATTTATACACATACATATATTACACTATAATAAACAGTTCTGAAAATTAAAATATGTTACTGCGAAAAACTTTGTTTTCTGTGTGGAAAAGGCTTAAAAGACCCTCAGGTAATTAAATATGACAATAATCTTTAGGCATATTTCTTTCCTGATATAATTTAATCCAATAATCAGAGCCCATAACTAGAATCTCACAAACCAAATATATCAATAAAATGAGGACAAAAATATCTTTCATGGCTATTCATTAATCGCTTAACCACACGTTCAATTTCTCTTTAAGAAAAAAAAAATGGAAATTTTAAAAAAGAATGATAGTGCTAATATATTTTTCCTTCAAAAAGCATGTTTACATTTAATGAAAACACATTGCTAACTACATGGTACTTGACTCATGAATGAAAAGAAGGAAAGAAATTGAGAGAAAAAGGAAATCTAATAACTTTCCCTTGAATGTGAGGGGATTTATTAATTACTAATTGGTTCTCTTTGTTAAGCTATGAAGTGCTAAGTTTACTCAGTAGAATTTAGAATACTGATGAGTCTAATGAGCATATTACATAAAACATAATACTTATTATAGCAAATAAAATAAATCTTTTTTAAAAAGGGAAATACCATAAGTTTATTCAAAGAATTTCATAATTTCTTCTATTTAAATGGTTGTATGTAAGATTTCTTCAAAGTATAATGAACTGATGTTCCTTGCTCCTGAATTGGTCCTTTGGTCAAACATTCCTGAGAACCAGTTCTTGATAGTTTATTATCTATTATAAATAACAAGGCTTACTTCTAGAAAAAATATTTAATAGTGAGTTCCATACTTCATTTTACTAATGAGACAGAATTTTAGCAATCTCTTTTAAAAATTAAGATAGAAAAGGTAAAAAAATTTATTACTACTAAGATTTTTTTTAATGTCTACACTAAGGAAAAGATATACTATATTTAGAAAAAACAAAAAATAACTATTTTAAGGAGGTGTTAAATTGAAAACTGACACTATGTGGCATTTAACCAGTAGAGTTTTTTGCCAGGAAAAAAAATCGCAGGAGATTAGAGAACACAGAAATCAGTCTCGGAGTTACCCCAGTGACATTACCGAATGCCAAATAAGGTGGAATACCACCAGTACAGGGTGAAAATAAGACAAGAGCCTGTAGCAAGCCAATGAAGGAAAGGATGGCATTATTCCAAGGATAAAAGAAGAAGAAAGGAGCTGCTCTCTCTCCCTGTCCAGCTTGAATTTCAAAACCCTGGAAGCAATGGGAGGAGCTAATAATACAGCTCAGTTCTAGCTGGGATGGTGTTAGAAAATCCATCAGGCTAACATGAGGATGATTGAATGGTTTAAATATAAGACTCTAGTGGTATGTTAGAAAAGAGCCAAGTAAATGTCTGCACTCAGGAGAATATGACACCAAGGAAAAATTCTTGCAAGCCTTTTCATCCAAATATACATTATCACATTTTAGAAAAATTATAGCCCTTTCTTTTATAAAATATGGACTAGTTAGTGTGATGGGTAAGGGCATTGTCATACCAAAGTACAAATATGTCAAGCCCCTTAGTTTTTTTTTTTTTTTTTGGGGGGGGGTCAATTTGTTTTCTTTTTCATGTAGTGAGAAGATTGGACTTCATACTCTATGTGACCATTTAAAAGTCTAACATTTTATTTCTCTAAAATTTTATGATTTTTGAATAAAGTATAAAATGCGTATGCTCATAAGGAATTTGAAGAGGTCAGGGGCTGAAGAAGGCAATATGAATATTGTGTCTTCATTATAAGGTCGGTTAGCAAAAATGAGTAGTGTATTTTGGTATATAATACAGGAGCTTGAAGAACTTCCTTGTTTCCTGAATGAACCAAAATAAGATTGGAACCAAAAACTGAAATGCATATTGTGGCATCAAAAGTAGGTTTATGAAAAGCAAAAGTAGGTCTATGGAGCGCAAATGAATTATATGCAATCAACCAAGTTTTATAGACAAGCTAGAAGAAAAATCTGTATTACAATGACTTTTTTTTAGTTCTATCCTTTACTCTGCACGCAAGTATAGGAAGAATTCCTTAGGTTTTAGGGTCATGTAAAGGTGATAAAAAGTGAGAGAGAGTCTCCATGACTGTATATTTTCATACATGCATAGACATATAATCTGAGATTTTAAAAAAATAGCTTTTATGCATAGTTAGGCAGATAGATAGATGGAGAGATAGATGGATTGATAGATGGAATGATATAGCAAGTGTGGGAAAATGTTAGAATTGATGGATCTGGGAATCTGAGGGGATAAGGGTTTGTTGGAATTCTCTGTGTGGGGTTTGTATTATTTTTTAAACTGTCTTATATGTTTGAAAGTATTTCAAACAAAAAAGTTTTTTAAAAATAGTTTTTATGCAAAGGTGAGTACATCTTTAGAAAATTAAAATGAAGGACATTTTAAGAAATAAGTATAATACTATTAATAGTTTTCCAATTGTATAACTTTTGCCTAATTTCGTTTGTGAATGCAGGAAAAATGGGTAGAAAGGTACACCTTTTAGAGCTCAATTAGGAGCCATGAAAGAAAATCACTTTATCTATTAATGCCATAGCTTTCTTTAAATCCATTGCCCATTTTGCATATTTATTTAAAAGACTTGCTCCCAGTTGAGCATTGAATGTATCCAAAACTCAAATATAAGCTCAATGCCTCCATTGAGGACATTTAAATTTTTTACTAATGAGTCTGAGAGCAATTCTTAAAGAAAAATTCAATGTTTTAAGAAAAGAAATATATTTGGAGTGATTATTTGAAGAGAAGGATGTTCACTTGGGTTCATTTGACATATTTGTTAAAATATCAATCCATGTCTTATAAAATTTCTCCAATATGAAGCCTCTCCATACTCCTTCAGGTAAAGTCACTTGTACTATTTATACCTTGGGAATTTCTTAGCACTTTTCTGTTAGGAGGTACTGTGGATTGAACCTGGGATCTCATACAGGCAAAGCAGGCACTCAACCACTGAGATACACCTACTTCCCTTTCTTAGCATTTTAGATTGTAATTATATGTTTAAATGTGCTATTTTGTTGGATTATTACTACATATGAAAATATTGTATTTTTATCTGTGAAAATTATATATATGGTATATAATCTGGTTGGCTAAAAGTATTCAATGTATGTAATTAAAATATAAGACTATCCTCAGTCTGAAATAGCTAAATTAAGTGAATTTTGATGAATTCCTTTGAAAAGATAATATATCAGCTTAAAGAATGTCTTACATAGTATTTCTTCACTTACGTTTTTTTATACAGAAAGAAGTATTCTTCTAGCTGTTAGGTTAGTCTCAAGATGCTGTCTTAAAGAATCAGAATAGAGTGCTGAAATATGAGTCAAAATTAGATTACTTAGGAGCCAAATTATTTCCAGGAGAGGAGTAGCCAACAAGAAGAAAGGAGAGGTCAAATAAAGCAAAGCGTGAAAAATATCTGTTGAATTTCACCGAAGGAGATCATTGGTGACCTTGGTGTAGCCATTGCTGTGGACCTGGAAATGTGGAAGTAGAGACAGTGAACATAAACAACTCTTTCAGGTAACTTAGTTAGGAAAAGAGATATATTTCTGGGGAGATATAGTTGAAGAAGCACTTATGTTTTCTAAACCTTTTAAAGACAGATGTGCCTGAAGCATATTTAAAAGGTGATGGGGAGTAGGTATGACAACTCTGCTGAGGCTCAGGGCCCAGCTGGCATATGAACAGCCCAGAGATTCAAGTCTCTTGGATGTAAACCTACCCATTCCAGCACCAACCATAGGTTCAAATAAAAGGGACAGAAGAGGCATGTGTAGAGAAGCCACATCTGAGTCCAACTCTGTCACACTCGGGAGCACAAACTCCAAAGTAGGACTCACTGGCAAGGCACCAAACTCCGGAGCTATCTGCCATGACCATATGACCTGAGTGTCTCCAGAGCCCTCAGGAGTCCCACTATTTGGGGTAGCATCTACTTTGGCAGTCTATGAGATCCTGCTGAGATGTGCATAAGCAGAGTTGTAACACCTATACTCCAGTTCATTGGACTCACCCAGGACAACTAACAAGGAGGTGAGGATGGACAACCACCACATAAAGGAACCGAGAGAGTCTACAACTGCAAGCAAGAGTTCCATCCATCATCCATATGGGATTGAAGCCTCCTCCTAATTAGAGGTGGAGTGGGCATCACCATCCCAGAATTTTTAGGATTGGGGAATAAAATATGGACTACAATGGACTTGCCGGTATTCTACTATAAACTTATTGGGATTCTAGCAATGGAAGAAATTATATCATGGATGTAGAGACAGTGGCCACTGGAGGTGCTGAAGGCAGGGAGAGGGAAAAAGAGGTGTAATATGGGGGCATTTTCAGGACTTGGAATTGTCCTGAATGACATTGCAATAACAGATACAGACCATTATATATCTTGTCATAACCTTCAGAATTGAGTGGGAGAGAGTGTAAACTACAATGTAAACTATAGTCCATGCTTCATGACAATGTTCCAAAATATGTTCATCAATTGCAATGACTGTACCACACTAATGAAAGAAGTTGTTAATGTGGGGAAAAGTGGGAGTTGTGGGGAGTGGGGCATATGAGAATCTCTTATATTTTTTACGTATCATTTTATGTAATCTAAATATCTTTTAAAATTAAATAAAAAATATATTTTAAAAAAAGCTGATGGGGTCCTGCTCTGACAAGATGGTGGAGTAAAAGTCTCCAGGGCTCTGTCTCTCCACAGATGCTTTCAAAAACAAGCAAGAACTGGCAGAAACATCTTTTTCAAAGCACTGAAAAAAATGGTTAAAAGACTGCAGTTACAAGGCAGGTGCTGAATTAAAAAAAAAAAAAAAAAAAAAAAGGCAACTTAAAAGTGGTAGTGGGGAAAGGCGGCAGGCCTATATAAGCTGCCTGCGGGGCGTACCCTCCCGGCCCGGGGTCGCTGTGAAGGCTTCGGGGTGAGCATAGGTGGCAAGGAGGTTTGCGCTCGCTCGGGCGGCCTGCGGCGACACTGGTGGAGGGAGATAATCGCAGCACCAACCTGCTGGCTGCAGAGACTGCAAGTCTGGAAGAGCAGCTGCAAGGATGGGGAGAAGTGATGCTGCTGGCGGATAAAGTCCTCCGGTGGGAGAGAGCCTGGTTTCCACCTGCCATCATGGGTGCAGTTTCTTTGGTGTTTCTAACTATCTACTATCTGGATCCATCTGTTCTGTCCGGTGTTTCCTGTTTTGTTATGTTTTTGTGCTTGGCTGACTACCTTGTACCCATTCTAGCGCCTAGAATTTTTGGCTCCAATAAATGGACTACTGAGCAGCAGCAAAGATTCCATGAAATTTGCAGCAATCTAGTAAAAACAGGACGCAGAGCTGTGGGCTGGTGGAAACGCCTCTTTACACTAAAGGAAGAAAAGCCAAAAATGTACTTCATGACCATGACCATTTCTCTTGCTGCATTTGGTTGCTTGGGTGGGACAGCAAGTCCACAATCTTTTTCTCACTTACCTGATAGTGACTTTCTTACTGTTGCTTCCTGGACTCAACCAACATGGAATCATTTCAAAGAACATTGGAATGGCCAAAAGGGAGATAAACAAGCTTCTCAAACAAAAGGAAAAGAAAAATGAATAATGTATCCTATTCAATGTGACTAATGGAACATACATTGTCCCTGGGAACAGTTTCTACTATGCCATCTGTATACTAAAATGTTACAGACATAGCTCTCTGCTCTCCCTTATTCTGACCGTAGTTAATAGAAATTCAGATTTGCTGAGTAAGACTTTCTGCGTAGTGTCTTCTCACCCAGTGTAGTGGGGTGCATTCTCATCAGTTGACCTTAGATGGACAATTCCTTAGTAAGTACTGACTTGTTTTTCTTACCCAGGGTTAATTGAATTCTTACTTTTAGGCAACTTCCTTGAGTTAATCTTGGCTTTAGCTAGATGCAAGGTAGTGGTCTGTGGCTACAGGAAGCTGGTTCTACTGTCTGCTTCCACAGTCTGCTTACAAAAGCTGTCTGGCTTCATGAACACAAAGACCAATTTTACCACTTTTGATGAATGACCAATTAAGATTCATTCCTCATTCTCCTTCGTTACAGTGGGAGAAGAATCCCCAGGAAATAAAATGAAATTAATTCCACACCCTCATATGTGTTGGTTTCTCCCTGGTGCAAAACTTAGCATTTGATCCTTTCTCCCAAATGGGGACTCTGACAGCTTAGAGTGCTTGTCCCCTTGCATTTAGAGTTTAGTGTAGACTTCCAGAAGATTGTAGTTTAGATTTTAACAGTTTAATTTCAGATTTTCAGCTGACTGAAACTGAAGTACATGGTAGGTTAAGACTCATGTCTATGACTTTCACTCCAAAAGCAGCTAATAAAGGACAGAAGTCTTCCTATGTTAGTCAGGATTAATTTCAGTAGAAAACAGTTGTATCCTACTAGTTTTTCAAGACCAGAATAAGCCTTTAAAGGTAATCCTCAAGATTCTCATGTTATGGTGATACTGGCTTCGTCGATCCCCAAGCATTTGGAATAGGAGATGGAGGCAGAGACTGTTGGCTTCTGACTTTTTTCCTAGATACTTCTCTGAAGACTGCAAGGGCTCATGGGGAAACAGACTTGTGGTGATGGTAGCTGGCCTCTGATCTACAAAGATTTTGTAACTCCTTGGAAAGCTTATACTCTCCCTTTCAGTAGCTAGAAATTTAGAGTAGTTGAAATCTGTAGGAGTGAACCTCTGAGGGCCAAAAATATTGTGACATTTGAGAACAATTCTTAAACTCTGATAACTAGCTGTAATATAGTTTTGTGAATTGATTGCACTGATACCGTTAAAACCTGGGCCTTGTGGTATATCTGTCCATAAATAAATGTTGTTTTCTCCCCTTCAATATTGCTGTAGACAGTGGTGCACATGATGTAGCATATGATTTTTTTTTTTTTTTAATGTTCCACATGAAAACTACCTTAATTTTACATGTATTTCCTCACTGTAAATAATCCTGTCTTCCTATCTGGATCTTTTTTGAGTGTATGTATTGTATTGATTAACTACTTTTGCCGTTTTAATCCTGTATTATTTCTTCTTCTTTGTTTTGTGTAAAAGGGGAAAATTTTTAAAAAAGCTGGAATCTCAAAAAAAAAAGTGGTAGGATCCAAAGGCAGCATCCCCTCACCAGCTCAGCATGGAGCCAGCCCACGCTGGAGGCAGAAGGCAGTGGATGACATATTTACAGGGCTGAAAGCAAAAAATTGCCAGCCAAGAATTCTATATCTGGCAAAACTGTCTTGCAAAAATGAGTGTGAGATTAAGACATTCCCAGATATAAAAAAACCTGAGGAACTTTGTACCACTAGGTCAACCCTGCATGAGATGCTAAAGAGAGTACTGTGGGTTGAAGGAAAAGGACAGTAGACAATAGATCAAAGCCATATGAAGAAATAAAGATCTCCAGTCAAAGTAACAACATGGGTAAACATAAATGCCAATAGTATTGTATTTTTGGTCTGTAACTCCACTTTTCACTTTCCTACAGGATCTAAAAGACAAATGCATAAAATATAATGATAGTGAGATTGTAGGAAGATGGCAGAGTAGAGAGCTCCAGGTCTCAGTCCTTCCACCATAATAACTATTAAACAGGCAAGACCTGTCTGAAATAACTATTCTGAAACTCCAGAGGCTAGAAGAACACTGCACAGCATCCAGGGAAGAGTGGGATGGAGGGGCTGATAAATTTCATTAAAGAATAGTAACTTGCTCTCTCCACATATTGGCTACTGGTACCCATCTCCCACTCTTGTGGCAGGCCACAATGGGGTCCAACCCCTGGCTAATTTACTGGTAACAGAAAGGGACACAACTGATTACTGATAACAGCTTTTGATTAGTGACTGGACTGCTGGGGCCTGAGCTCTGAAGGCAGCCATTGTTTCAGTCCCAAATGCTACCCCAGACAGGGGCCCCAGCAAAGGGGACTTAAAGATGCTATGCTTCCTCAGGGCTGTAGGGGACAGTAAATTGAATATCTGCATTTGCTGGGACAGCCAGGAAAGCTCAGCTTTGGAGAACCATGGAAAAGCCTCTTGGTGCCCTTCTGATCCCATGCCCTAGGCACATTGGAGCCATCTGCTCCTGGGTCCATGGCCTGTTTCAGCTGAGTAAGACTGACTTAAGAAAGTCCTCTTTGGTGTGCCCCTAATCCCAGAATTTACCCTCCAGGCAAAAGCAGCTTAAGGCAATGAAAAGAGTATAATGAACCATAGAAGCAGACAATCTGGGGCAATGGCTTGCTGACTTGAAATACCCAGGAGAGGGTAGTCTGTCTCCTGGGAAACAGAGGGGACAACCAAACTCTTGTAAACAGGGGAACCCCATAACATATAACAAGCAAATTCCAGGACAAGACTCAGGACCAAAATGGGAAAACCCTGCACACTGCATTCACCTTGGCAGACCTTCTTAATAGGAAGTCTAACTCAAGAAAATCTGTGTCTTATCGCCACCTGGTTACAATACCAAGAAACAGACATCTCAGGGAAAAATCCCAGAGTTAAGATTTCAAAGTATTAAAATTTACAGTGGAAACCAAAAGAGTACAAGACAAACAAAGAAACAGGAAATGATGGCCCATCCTAAGAAAGAGAATAAAAAAACAAAAAACACCAATGAAGAAGTCAAAAATGGGAACAAACAATGCTTTTAAGAAAATGATCTTAAAAATGCTCAAGGAGATGAAGAACAATACAGAGAAAGAACTAAAAGATATCAAAGAAACAATGAATGAGCAATATGAGAAGCTTAGTAAGGAGACAGAAATTTTAAAAAGGAACCAAACAGGACTACTGGTGTTGAAGAACACAATACCTGAAATGAAAAATATCCAAGAGGGTTTCAAGAGCAGACTGAAGCTAGCAGAAGAAAAAATCAGTGAACTCAAAGATAAGACACTTGAAATGAGTCAGGCTGAGGAGCAGAGAGAAAAAGGAAATACTAAAAGCCAATATAGTCTAAGACATGTCTTGGACACCATCAAGAACACCAATATACATGCTATGGAAGTCTCAGAAGGAGAAGAAAGAGAAAAAGAAACAGAAGGAATATTCAAAGAAATAATGACAGAGAACTTCCCAAATATAGCAAAAGACATAAATATGCAGATCTAAAAAACCCAGAGAACACCAAACAGGATAAACTTGAAAAAAACACCCCATCATTTATTGATCACACAAATGAATATAAAGGGCAAGAAGAGAGTTCTGAATGCCTCAAGAGAAAAGCAACATGTTATGTGTGGGAGTCCCAATTAAACTGAGTGCCAATTTCTCATCAGAAATAAAAGAGGCAAGAAGGCAGTGGGTTTAAATACTTCAAGTGTTGAAAGAAAACAACTGCCAGCCAAGACATTTTTGAAAGGAGTGTCTCTTTCAAAAATAAGGGAGCAATTAGGACATTCTCAGATAAACAAAAGTGGAAGGAGTTCATGACCACAAGACCTGTCCTACCAGCAATGTTAAGGGGATTCTTTCAGACTGAAAGGAAGGACACTAGACAGTGGTTCAAAGCAGTATAAAGAAATAAAGACCTGCAGTAAAGGTAACCATTTGGGTTTGGGTAATTATAAATGCCACATTATTGCAGTGTATTGTTTGGTATGTAACTACACTTCTAATGTCCTAGAGGTGCTAAAATACAAACTTATAAAATGCTATGATAAGTCTATGTTTTGAGGCATAGCATAAAATGTATGACTATTAGGGCAAACAAGTACAAAAAAATTGGAGGGACATAAGAGTATAGGGAAAGTATACATGTATGATACTGAAGTTAAGTTGATATAAAACCAAACATGATTGCTAGATATTTAGGATGTTAAATTTTAACCCTAAAATCTTGTAACCACAAGAAAATATATATATATGCAGGTAGAAAAGAGGAGCCAAAAAAAGGTATAAGACATACAAAGGCTAAATGGCAAAATGGCAGAAGAAAGTCCTACATTATCAGCATTTACTTAAATGTAAATGGATTAAACTCTCCAGTCAAAAGGCAGAGATTGGTAAAATGGACAAAAAAAGCAATACCAACCCATATACTGTCTGCAAAAGACTCACCTTAAGTCAAAAATACAAGTGGGATGAAAGTGAAGGGATGGAAAACTATATACCATGCAAGAAGTAACCGAAAGAGAGCTGGGGTGGCTATAGTAATATCAGATAAAATAGACTTTAAGTCAAAAATAGTTACAAAGAACAAAGATAGTCATTATATCCTGACAAAGGGGACAATTCAACAAAAATCTGTCACAATTATAAATATATATGTACCTAACAGCAGGGCCCAAAAATATATGTAGCAAATTACCTTTTTGAAGGGAGAAATTGCTGGTTCTACACTAATAGTAGGAGATTTAATACACCACTTTCAATAAAGAATAGAATGTCTAGTCAGAAGATCAATAAGGAAATACAAGACTAGAACGATTCTTTAAATCAACTAGACCTAACCGACATATACAGAACAATGCACCCAACAAAAGCAGAATGCACATTCTTTTTCCATGCACATGGATCATTCTCCAGGATAGACCACATGTAGAGCCAGAAAATAAGTCTAAATAAATTTTAAAATAATGAAACCATACAATGTATATTCTCTGACCACAAAGGAATGAAGCTACAAATCATTAATAGAGGGAGAAAATGGGAAATTCATAAATATGTGGAAATTAAACAACATGCTCTTAAATAAACAATGGGTTAAAAAGGAAGTCAGAAGCAAAATTAAGAAATATATTGAGGAGAATGAAAATGAAAATACGACATATCAAAACTTATGGGATGCAGCAAAGACAGTGCTGAGAGGGAAATTTATAGCTCTAAATGCTTACATTAAAAAAGAAGAAAAACTTCAAATCAGATATCTAACCTCAAAATTGGAAGAATGAAAAAGAGAAGAGCAAACTAAACCCAAAGCAATCAGAAGGAGAGAAATAACAAAGATTAGAGTGGAGATAAATGAAATAGTTAACAAAAGAACAACAGAGAGAATCAACAAAACCAAAAATTGGTTTTTTGAAAACATCAATAATATTGACAAAGCTGTAGCTAGACTGACAAACTTAAAAAGAAGCAGATACAAATAATTAAAATAAGAAATTATAAGGAGAATATTACTGCCTACCCCACTGAAATAAAAAGGACAATAAGTGTGTACTGTGATCAACTGTATGCCAATAAATTAGATAACATAGATGAAATGGACAAATTCTTAGAAACACACAAACTACCTACATTGGCTCAAGAAGAAATAGAAAAACCCAACAAACAAATTACTAGTAAAGAGATTGAATCAGTAATCAAAAACTCCCCAACAAAGAAAAGCCCAGGACCAGATTCCAGGACCTGACTTCACAGGGAATTCTACCAAACATTCCAGGAAGACATAACTCCTATTCTGCTCAAACAGTTCTAAAACATTAAACAGGAGGAAACACTTCCTAACTCATTCTATGAGGCCAACATCACCCTCATACCAGAGCCAGATAAAGATACCACAAGAAAAGAAAACTACAGATAAATGTCTCTTATGAATATACATGCAAAAATTCTCAACAAAAGACTAGCAAAGTGAATCCAACAGTATATTAAAAGAATTACACACAGTGATCAAGAGAAATGTATACCTGGCATGCAAGGTTGGTTCAACGTAAGAAAATCAATTAATTTAATACACCACATTAACCAAATGAAGGGGGGAAAAAGTACATGCTCATCCCAGATGCAGAAAAGGCATTTGACAAAATACAGCATTACTTCTTAATAAAAATCACTTAGAACACTAGGAAAAGAAGGACACTTCCTCAACATGGTAAAGGGCATATATGAAAAGCCCACAGCTAACATCCTACTTTATGGTAAAAGACTGAAAATTTTCCCTCCAAATCAGGAATGAGACAAGGATACCCACTGTCACCCCTGTTATTCAACATTGTACTGGAAGTACTTATAAGAACAATTAGGCAAGAAAAAGAAATCAAAAGGCATCAAATTGGAAAAGAAGGAGTAAAACTTTCACTATTTGCAGATGATATGATCCTATATACAGAAAATCCTAAAATATCCACAACAAAACTCCTAGAGCTAATAAATGAATTAAAATCAGTAGTGTTCCTATAAATAAGCAATGAACAATCAGAAGAAGAGAGCAAGAAAAAAATTCCATTCAAAATAACAACCAAAAGTATCAAAGATCTAGGAAAAAATCTAGCCAAACATGTAAAGGACTTGTAGACAGAAAACTACACAACATTGCTAAAAGAAAGCAAATAAGACCTAAATGAATGGAAGGGAATTCCTTGTTCATAGATTGGGAAACTAAATATCTTTAAGATGCCGATCCTACCTAAAGCAATTGATAGATTCAACCCAATCTCAATAAAAATGCCAACAACCTCCTTTGCACAAATGGAAAAGCCAATCATCAAATTTATATGAAACGGTAAGAGGCTCTGAATAGCTAAAGCCATCTTTAAAAAGAAGAATGAATTTGGAGAACTCACTCTACCTGATCTTAAAACTTATTACAAAGCCACAGTAATCAAAACAGCATGGTACTGCCACAAGGATTGACATAGAGACCAATGGAATAGAAATGAGAGCTCAGAAATCAACCCTCACATTATGGCCAATTGATTTCTGACAAGGTGGCAAAGACCACTCAATGGGGAAAGACTAGAACGTTCAACAAATGGTGCTGGGTAATCTGGATCTCCATTTGCAAAAGAAAGAGAGAAAGAGAGAAAGAGAGAGGAAGGAAGGGAGGGAGGGAGGGAGGAAGGAAGGAAGGAAGGAAGGAAGGAAGGAAGGAAGGAAGGAAGG
>JAKSZT010054583.1:3079149-3206069 GCA_026826555.1 Tolypeutes matacus
AGGAAGGAAGGAAGGAAGGAAGGAAGGAAGGAAGGAAGGAAGGAAGGAAGGAAGGAAGGAAGGAAGGAAGGAAGGAAGGAAAAGGACATCACACCTTATACAAAAATTCACTCAAAATGAATCAAAGACCTAAGTATAAGAGCCAGAACTATCAAAGTTCTAGAAGAAAACATAGGGCAACATCTTCAGGACCTTGTGTTAAGCAATGGTTTCTTAGATTTTTACACCCAAAGAACAAGCAACAAAAGAAAAAAATAGATAAATAGGACTTCATCAAAATTTAAAACTTTTGTTCCTCAAATGAATTTATCATGAAAGTAAAACAACAATCTACACAATGGAAGAAAAATATTTGGAAACCACCTATCCAATAAAATTTTTATATCTAGAATATATAAAGGAATCCTTCAACTTAGCAACAAAAAAGCAAACAAGCCAATTAAGAAATGAGCAAAAGTCTTGAATAGGCATCTCTTCAAAGAAGATATATAAAGAGCTAGAAAGCAAATGAAAAGATGCTCAACATCATTAGCCATAAGAGAAATACAAATCAAAAAACTACAATGAGATACCATTTCACATCCATTAGAATGGCTGCTATTGAAAAAACAGAAAATAACAAGTTTTGGAAAGGATGTACAGAAATAGGAACACTCATTCATTGCTGGTGGCAATGTAAAATGGTGCAGCCACTGTAGAAGACAGTTTGGTGGTTCCACAGAAAGCTAAGTATAGAACTACCATATGACCCGGCAGTCCCACTACTGGGTATATTCCTAAAAGAATTGAACGCAGGTGATCAAACAGATATTTGTGCACTGATGTTCATAGTGGCATTATTCACAGTTGCCAAAAGATGGAAGCAACCCAAGTGTCCATAAATCGATGAATGGATAAATAAAATGTGGTATATACATACAATGTAATATTATTCAGCTGTAAAATGGAATGAAGTTCTGATACATGCTACAACATGGATTAACCATGAAGACATCATGTTGAGTGAAATAAGTCAGACACAAAAGGACAAATATTGTATGATCTCACTGATTTGAAACAATTAATATAAGCAAATCCATAGAGTCAAAATCTAGAATACAGTTTACCAGGACAAGTAGAAGATAGGGAATGGGAATTTAAGGCTTAAAATGTACAGATCCCTAGATGGAATGATAGAATTGTTTTGGAAATGGATGGTGGTGATGGTAGTACAAGATTGTGAATGCAATTAACAGCACTGAAATATATACCAGATATGATTAAAAGGGGAAATGTTAGATTGTATGCATGGTAACCGAATAATTTTTTTTAAATCCATGGAACCACACTACACAAACAGTGAACCCTAAGTTAAACCTTGGACTTTGATTAAAAGTACAATTATAAAGGTGTGCTATCATAAGTTGAAAAAAATGTTCGATACCAATGAAAGGTGCTGGTGGTGGGGTGGTATATGGGAATCCTATATTTTGTGCATGATTGTTCTGTAAACCCGTAACTTCTCTAATAAAGAAAAAAATGTAATGATAACTCAGTGATTTGGGATTCATAATGTGTAAACATGTAATTTGTGGCAAAAAATCACATAAAGTTGGGAGGACAGAGGATCAGAGGAACATTGTATCTGTGTATTATTGAAACTAAAGTCGGCATAAAAGCAAACGAGATTGTTATAGATTAAGGATGTTAAATTTTAGGCTCATCATAACTACAAAGAAAATATCACAGAATTTATGCAAACTCATAGAAACAGTAGAGTACAGGTTTCCAGAGGTGGAGGGCAGGGGAAATGGGGTGGTTAATGCATGATGGGTGTAGAGTTTCTGTCTGGGGAGATAGGAAAGTTTTAGTAAGGGAATATGGTGAAGGTACTGCTACAATTTGAATGTGAATAATCCCACTGTATGTTATGTCTGTCTGGGAGTGGTTGAAATGGAAAAGTTTATATTTTATATATGTTCCCACAATTTAAATAAAAAAGAAAATAACTATAGAGACAATGACAAATAAAAGCAATATGTGATCCTGGATGGGATCTAGCAAGGGAAGAGAAATGGCTAAGAGGGACATTATTAGAACATATAAAAAATTGTTATATAGACTATAAGTTTTATATCAATGTTAATTTTGTTGAACTTGAAAACTGCACTTAAAGTGATTGCATAACTGAATATCCTTGTTCATAGGAAATGTACATGACAGTGCGAAGTATTCAAGTAGCTTAATGTATACAACTGACACTCAAGTGTTTAGAAAACGTATTGATAAATAAATATACATACATACATACAGATAGATGATAGATGGATAGATAGAAAAATGAATGACAGATCAAACATGACAAAATGTCAATATTGGTGTATTTTGGTATCTGGGGGATAAGGGCGTGTTGGCATCTTCTATATGGAGTTTGTATTGTTTTTGTCACTCTCCTGTAAGTTTGAAAATATTTCAAAATGAAAATTTTAAGGAAAAAGACAACAACAAAAAGAACTGCTGATACTAGCAGAGAGGGAGCATTTGCAGATTCATGGGAGAGAAGGGAGCAAAGATGGGATTCTGGAAAGCAGTGACTGGACTGGTCTCAGGCAGAAAAAGAGAAATCTACTCCATAAAAGGTGGGCTAAAGTTCAATGATGTCAGTGTGGTGGCAGCAATTTGAAATTTCTGTGTCAGACTTCTAATGTCTGTTATATACGGTAACTACGATATCTTCTGAGAAGGAAGGTGAGGTGTGGGGTAAGAGGTATCAGGCAATGGAGAAGGTGTGAAATAGCCCGCATTCACAGCTACCATGGAATATAATTAAGGAAACATAAATGGAGGGCCAGGCATGATTGACAAGACACCTATCATTGGTGAACATGAGCTTTTAATGGCAGCAGACTCCCATTTGAGTCAATTTCTCCAGCAGGACCCAGCTGCCTAGTAGAAAAAGGTACTGAGGGGGAAATAAAATTGCCTTCTAAAGATTCCTAAGATTATAGCACTTAATGGACATTGCATAGCTTTTGCCATCTTTTCAGGCCAATTTAAATATATGAATATTGAAGTTTCCAAAGGGTACCCAAGATTTCTTATAGTTTTAGATAATCTCTCTCTCTCTCTTTTTTTAGTTAGGCTAGTAAAAAGAATTTATTTGGGAAATAGGGGAAAGAACAGAGAAGAACAGAGCTTGCTGAGAAATGGGAGAGAAAGAAATACACATTAAGACTTGGTGTGGGCCCCTCTAGGCAGAAAGCACTAGATAATATCTCTCTTAGCTTATTGGGGGCAGAGATCACAGCTTTTGGACATTGTACCCCCAAACCAAATGCTTAATAGACTTTAATAAAATGTTTATTGAACCAGTGCTAAATGGATGCATTTCTCCAACCCACTGTGAAAAATAAATCTCTGTCTCTTTGTCCAAAAGAAATTAGCATAAAGTCAATGAAAGTAGATTACTTACGACTGACAAATTGCATGTGTAAAGACATAAATGTGCTTTCAACTTGTTACTTTTCCACGAGAATATGCGTTTAAAAGAGACCCACATATATTTACTAAAAGGAAATCATTGCATTTAATTAATGTATCAGGTGAGCAATAGAAGGAGGCAGCCATCAAATGAAAGAGAATTGGTCTCAGAAGATACAGCAAGTACAAATACAAATTTCACAGCCTTAATTGATAGCCCATGAACTTCATCATAAAAGCAGAAATAGTAATAATAATAATAAATGCTACTCTGGGGTGCTTATTATGCTCTGGGCTTAGCATTTAGATGAATTCTCTAATTTAGTCTTCACAACAACCCTGTGAGACAGCTACTATTATCATCTTCTTTTTGTAGATAAAAGAACAGATACTCAGAGAGGTTAAATATCTTGTTCAAGATTATAGATCCTGTAAGTGGCAGAGCTAATATGAAATCAGTTCTCACCGCTTCCAGAGTCCACACTCTTCACCACACTGACTTCCTTTCCTGTCCTACCTCTTCATTTGTCAAATGCAGAAACTGAGGTCCAAGGAATAAAGTGAGTTGTCTGTGTTCACTCTGTTAACTATAGAATGGTAAATTGAACTCAGATCTCTTCAGCCTCAATCCAGCAGTCTCATATCCATTGCTGAAAGCCATAAGCACTGATACACAGATTTCTAGTATTTGAAAGTTTACACAACTCTGATTCGTGACTCAATGAATGAAATAACTCCTAGTTAAGTGACTGGATCTATTTTCCACCTTATTAGCTTTGACTGATTGATTGGGGTGGCATACTCATAAGGAAAGTCAACTGGCAAGTCACTCCCAAGCTGGATGCTTCCTAAATTACAATACCTCTTTGGTTCATCCTAGACTGATACAAGAGTGAAGTGTGAGAGTCCCTGGGAGAACTTAACTAGTCCCTGGAGTTTAGGGAGAACAGAGTCTAGGTATGTGACTCTCGCCTAGAGGAATCTGGAGGTGAGGGAATGGTTGCTGTTGCCTTTGTCTGTTGGATAAAGAGAGAGAAGAAAGGAGAGGGAGTGGTCAACTTCATTTCCAGAATTTGGTAGGACCAGGATGCATGAGTTCTGGTGGCCTAAATGAATGTCATAGAAGTAAGTCAAGATCTAGACTAAAAGAGTTGTCTGATGGGAAAGGGGACCCAGAAGAGTACTATGTGGGGCCTACCTCCAGGACAGAAGTCTGAAAAGCTGAAGAGTGCCCTGAAAGGTTAGCTAAGGAGTATATTATCCATGATGGGAAATGGTGCAGTGGATAGTCCCCAGACCTTGGGGCATGAGTCTCAGAGGCAGCCACAAAAGAGCCTCCATCACAGTATGGGTAGCACTTGGCATCTGTCCTACAGGAGACACCAGAAGCCATATAACATCAGCAGCAACTGGTGTCAGACCTTTCCTTCCTCCTGACCTCTGAATTTATTTCCTGATTGACTCTCTCTGAGCTTATTGGGGGCAGAGATCACAGCTTTTCATCTGTGGCTTAGTAATATCAATCTGAGCAGCTCCTTAATGGCCCTTATTATCCCCAATGTACCAGTTCACTACTGTCAACAATATTTTTCCAAAAAATACTACTTCCTTGCTCAAGCCCAGTGTTTACCTGCTCCCTTCCAATTAAGACTAAATTCTTCAGCATTCATGCATAGGACTCAATAATCCTTTCTGACTTTCCAACATGAAATGTTTTGAGTAATGTTCGGTCCCACTATGAAGGGAAAAAATTTAATGGATCTCTAAGAATACGTTTGGTTCCCCCCAAATTCTGTAGTCCACATAGTGCCACTGACATAAAAAATTAAAGTTATAATTTATGACATTTTCCTTCAGTTGTTTGGAATTTACTCTGAAAAAAATGAAAATGTTAATGTTATCCTCAAAATAAAAACATAAACTTTGGAAATTCTTAGAGAGTTGAGAATAAATCCATGGACCACGGTTTGAGAAAAATTATACATATTTCTAATGTCACAATAGCTATGTACTTTCATTTTTCCAAACTTGCCGTGTATGCCCCAGCTCTCTGCTTTATACCAGTCTCTCAATCTGAAATGCTTCTGTACCCCCAGTCAAAATCTAACCTACCATTCAAAGCTCTGCTTAAATATCACCTCCTCCTAAAATTGTTACCCGATTCCCCCATTTGGAATCAGTCCTTTGCCTATACTCTTTTGACCCATTTCTATATTACTTTGTTTTTTATCTTATTTCATTCTGTTTCACATCATAGTTAATCATGTAGCAAGGGTGCAAGACAAAAACCCAAAGCATACATCCACTATACAATTGTGACCCATCAAGGAATAAAAGTAAGGGACTTCTTCCCTAAGAGCCTGCATGGAAGAAAAGGACCGAGATCTTAGAAAAAGTCCAGGTCAAACAAACCTCCTGACCACCACTGAGAAGTGAAGGCTTGACATGGACTCAAGTGGGCAGCGTGGAGGTACTGGGGCTCCTTTCTTGGGCACCAGCAGAGGTTTGCCATGGATGGAACTTTAGGGATCAAAAGTGAGCAATACCAGCTCCCAACAATTGGGTTTAGGAGCTCAGGTGAAGAGCTTTAAGAAATTGTGCTTAAGAAAGTGGTTTTATTTTTGTTTATGCTTTTTAATTTCTAGAGTACTGTACATAAGGGGTAGTATTTGGGAGCCTGATAAGTGTTGTTTCTTTGGTAGGAAGAAAGTTATTTCTTACTTCAGCTAGAGTAACAGATGGAAAAAGAGAAAATATTGATGAGCATGAGACTATGAGCATGATATCAAGGAGATGACAAACTCTGAGTCATGATGAAACAAGCCCACCTGAATGGAGTGACAGGCGAGCAGTGTGTGGGGTCTATGTATGCGCTGAGGAAGTGGAATCAACAGGGAAGCCCCGACAGTGAGGTTGTAAAGCGCCCATATGAGGGAACATGGATGAAGGTAAGAAATTACAAAAAATCCACTGTGGCTTCAGGGGTGCATGCTAAAGCTCACAAGAAATGTGTAAGCCACTCTACCAGGATAAAGATCTGTGTTTGGGTTTCAGCTACATCCCACCCTGTATGTCAGAACAGGAGGAACTGCATATAAAGGGTTGTAGCTAAACACTTAATAAATGTCTATTAATAAATAATCAACACCTCATCATCATCATCTGTAGATCTCTTTGCCCATTCTTGCGAAACAGAATATCTGGCAATTCTCACTGTATCCTTAAATTTCCATGTAGTAGACATCTGTATTTTCGGCTGCTGAACATACCCTTTTCCCCCTTCTTACGGTAAATTCAATTCCTTTCTTCTGGGAAACTGGCCCTTCCTTGCTCTATTTGACACTAGTGACACTGCTAGGCATGGGTGCATGAACCAGCCTTGGCACTCAGTGTCACATCATTTTAGCAATGGAGATTGGGCATGAGGGTTGACACAAAAGTCAAACTGGTTAATCAGAATTACTCCATAGAAGAGTTATATACAGAAGCAGGGAGAGGGAAACCCTGTCTTTCCTCGGAGTCATGAAGCCATCATGCTTATATTCTTGGAGCTGCTACCAACCATATTTTCTGTTGTGGAGAAAGCCTGTTTGAAGGAAGAAAGAATTAAGGCAAGCAGACAAGCTTAGATATGTGTGAGTGTGAGTGAGGTGGGGGAGGGAGGGAGACAGAGAGAGAGAGAGCAAATAAAAGTTGTAATAGGAAGGTGATAATTTGAATATTTTTCTGTTCACAATTTTTTTTTAAGGGAGGTACAGGGAGATTAAACTTGGGACCTCATACGTGTGAGGCAGGCGCTCACCCACTGAGCTACATCCACTCCCCTGTTCACATTTTTTGTATTAGCATTTTCATGCTCCTTAAACAGAAATTATTTTCTTAAATCAAAATAAAACATTATATATATACAAACACTTATTGGGAAGACATGTAAATGCTTATCATCATTTAACTGGTCCAGCCTCACTATGCTTGCTTATTTTAGACTGTTTATCCACTCTATCATCATGTAGCACACTAATGAAAATTTTTGCTTCATAGTCCACATGCTAGAAGCTGCACTGTTTTCTGTCACACTCTAGAGTCCTACTATAAATATTTAAAACATGTTAAACTTGTTATCTACAAAGGAGATTCCAAGAAGGAATTGAGCTTTAAAGCTTGGGTAGAACATTACAGTGGGGATTTTTATAAAATCATAAAACTTTGTAAAATTCAGGGTGACTTTCCTTATTTTAGAAGTTTTATTTTTTTTCTCATATATCTTTCCTTGCATATCCTGTTTCTGACTAGATAGTCTTGCTTAATATTTCAAAAGCAAAGTAGATCACCAAAATGATGCTTAAAAACAAAACAAAAACCACTAAAGCAGAGGGGAGGAAAAAAACTCAGGATGAAAACTAGGCAAAGAATAAAACGTTGAAGAAATGTAAATTGAAATGGTTTTGAACCACCAACAGATTTGAAAGTTGAATTATTCAGGGCAGCAAATTTTCTGGATTCCAGTTATGTGCTGCAAGAATTGGAAACAGATAACAGAGGCATTGTTATATATTCTTTCACTGCTAGCCCTCTACTGCCGCCACAAAGCATCTCAGGCTCTGTCACTATTGCCAACTGGCAAGAACCTTGCATGAAAAATTATGAGCAGGGTTCCCGGTTTTGTCTTTCAGTGATAAGATACACCTTTCGACTTTTACAAAGAAGCTACTCCATTCAAAGCTTTACCTAATTAATTTGCCTAATAATTTATCAGATAAGAGTTGCTTTAATCATTTTTCACACTTTGCAACGATTGCAAATATAAAGACCAAATATAATAAGGCATATCGTTTTTATCAACATGCTTACAATTCCCCTCCTTTCTCTCTGACTTGTAATCTTTAAATTGACACTGCCCACAGTGAACCTGAGTACCTCTACATGATAGACTCTCTCCAACTCTATAAACTTCATTACAAAGTTTGATGCCTCCTAACCTTGTACATTTTTTAAAAGGGGATTCAACACCACCAAATTAACTCTTCTTTCTTTCTCTTCTTTCCAAAGAAATTCTGAATTATTTTTCTTTTGCAAACTTTCTACCCCTAACTGCTTCAGGACTGTCCTTGGGACTTATTTCTTACAAGAAGGCAGAACTAGTCCCTGTGTGACTTGAGGAGCCCTGGGAAGGAGCCCTGCCCACAGTCCTATGGTTTCTTTCCCTAGACTACTTTATACTAAGTCTTGCATCTATAGATAGCCACAATAGAGCTGCAGGGAAATAGCTGAAAGAAGAGAGAGGAGGAAGAGGATGAGGAATTGGAGTGGGCCCAGGAAAGACAGACCCAAGGGGAGTATCATGGCAGCACCAAGAAAGTGGCCACTGCACAGACACAGTGGTAAAGGAGAGGTGAGCTGTTCTTCGGACTTAAGTGATGTAGCATATGGGCAAACTGTGCTACAAGGTCTGACATAAGAAAAAAACTCTTGCAAAAGTGTTTCCTTCCTTTCCTTCCTCCTGCCTAGTTCTTCACATAACAGAAAACAAGACGGATGAGGGTCACCACTGAGTCCCCGCAAAGGCGTCAATGTTCACTTGTCCAACAACAGATTGTGCACAAGCTCAGGACTCTGCTTGCAGCAGGCTTGTTCTGGAAAACTCACGGCTATTGGAATGAGCTAGGAAGGACTAAAAGTTCCCTCTATAACGCTCAGCTAAAATTACATACAGATGCTGCTCAGTGCTTGTATTAACTTGTAACTGTGAACAAATTATAAGGTTTTAAGATCACAGAAAAGTTTTTGAAGTTGAAAATAACCACCATTACAGACAAAATAACCTGTCACTTCTTTTAGCGTTCAGGGAAAGAAAATGTTGGTAAGAAAATAAAACACTCTGGCTCTATGCCAGAACATTACACACTCCTGCACACTTCTAAAGTGCTTATCTTAAGTGTCAGCAAGCGGCTGTTTGGTTAAATACATCTCCTTTAAAATATTTAAGTTCTTCTTGATTGACAAAACAGAGTATAATATAGAAGGGGGTTATGTTTAAAAATTCTTTATTCGGAAGAAATAGCATCCAAACCTTTATTTCCTCTAAATCAAACTTTGTATTGATTGCAAAACTCATCCACAAATCAAGGCAAGAGAAAATTTTGGTGCATTTAATGAAAAAAAAGTGACAACAACCACATGCATTTTAATTCTGCAATATGCTTATTATTTTCCCAAATGTCATTATTTGAACAACACATAGCATTTAGAAGCTACATGTAACTAAATTTCCAATACTTGAATCTATAGTTATGTATGCCTTATAAAAACGGGGATTTTTAAAAAAACATTCAAGTTCAGAAAAATGGGACCTAGGTATAATTTTATTCTGCAATCTCAAGGGTAGTGGTTTAACCAAAAAGAATAAATAACTGACCAGACGTTTTAAATGGAAGTTGCTCTTGCCAATGCTCTAATTAATCAGAAAATATGCACTATTAGTTCCCAAAGGGGTGGAGGGCACTGTTCTCTTGAGATTTCTCCTCTGCAGCTGTATACCACAGAGGTCGAAAAACCATTGAAATGAATTGCCCCAAGGTCCAACCCAAGCTTTTCCTTCGAAGGGCACACTGAGGGTAAATTTTTTAGTCTAATTATTATGCCACTTCAAATACACTCCTTCAGCTGGGCCAGTGGAACAGAGCCATCCACACACAGCTTCAGCATCTCAAAAGTCTATCCTGACCCTTAGTTCCTCTTCCCACATGCCACGCCATTCGGGTTTTTATTCTCCTTATTTGATCTTCCCTTACTCTCAAAGAGAAAAAATTAATGCAAAAGAAACCGAACCACGGCACCAAGTGCTTGGGCATAGACACAAGCAGCTATTTTTAACTTGGAATAGCAATATGGGGCCAACTATGATATGCTGAATATGCCAGAGAGTTTAAAATCTGAGAGTACATTCTAAAGAAGTAAAACTGACACATCATACCATTTATCATAAGAGTTATAGTTTAATTTTCCCTTTGTGTTAATAGATACAAATGCTTTTGGCAATTTGGGGATTTATTAATTGAGATCTAGTCTTTATTCTGCCCTTATAACTCAGTGTAGTCTTTTACTTATATGGCCTGCTTCAAATGACTTGCTCCCTCATCTGTAGAGTACGGAAGATGGACCAGGTCAGTTTCAAACTTGTGAGTGAAAACTCATTCAGATCCATGGAGTTACTGAAAAGGGTCAGATAAATCAAATCCACAGTTGAATGAATACCACAACACCAGATAAATGTCTTCAACTGTATGCAGATACTGTTGTTAATAAAATAAAAGCTCATTTAAAAGGCTTACTGAATTTAGAATGGCATTTTGTTACTTTGCACTTCTAGTCATTATCCTATGTAGAGATTTTATACTGGTATTATGTGAGAGGTCTGAGAAAATTTTTGATATTAAAAATAGAGCCTAACTAAAATGTTTGGTGGAATCTGATATGACTGCCAGCTGTAATATTCTAGAAATCCTTGAAAAACAAAATCCATGAACGATTCTTAGGCTGCCCTGTAGAGGAGCAATAAGAATTTTGAAAGGGGAAGTGGATGAGCTCCTGCTTACCAGATGGGAGGTCCCGGTTTGGTTCCTGGTGCCTCCTAGAGAAAACAAGCAAGACAGCGAGCTGGCCCAATGGGCAGGCATGGCGAGCTGATGCAACAAGATGATGCAACAAGGAGACACAAAGAGGAAACACAACAAAGCAGGGAGCAGAGGTGGCTCAAGCAATTGAGTGCCACTCTCCCACATGGGAGGTTCCAGGTTCGGTTTCCAGTGCCTCCTAAAGGGAAAACGAGCAGACACAGAGAGCACACAGTGAGCTCAAATGGGGGAGAAGAGGGGAATAAATAAATAAAATAAATCTTAAAAAAAAAAAAAGAATTTTGAAAGGGAGTTAATGGGCATCTCTTTGTCCTGTGGACTATTTTCTGCCCTATTAGCCATGTTAGTTTTCTAAGGCTGTCATAGCAAAGTGACACAAACTGGATAGCTTAAAACAGCAGCCATATGTTCTTTCATAGTTCTGGAGACTGGAACTCCAAACTCAAGGTGTTGGCAGTGCCATTCATCTGAAGGCACTAGGGGAGAACCGTTCTGTGCATCGTCCTCACTTCTGGTGCTTCCTGGCAATCCTTGGCATGGTTTGGTTTACTGGCACATCACTCCAATCTCTGGCACCATCTTCACATGGCCTTCTTCTCTGTGTGTCTCTGTGTCTTGTTTTGTCCTCTCCTTTTATTTAGGGCTGACCCTCAACCCAAAATAACTTGTTCTAGAAATCTCTAGTTATATCTGCAAAGACTATTTCCAAATAAGTTTCCGTTCTGAGGTTCCAGGTAGACATGAATTTTTTTTTTTTTTTTTTTGGTGGGGGGCACTATTTATCCCACTCTATTGTTTATCATTATTACCAGAATACTTTCAGACTACAATTTAAACTAGGAACACCAAAAATCTCAAAAAAAAAAAAAAAAAAGAAAAAGAAAAAAGAAAAAAGTCTATTTCTCTTTCTCAAAGCTATCCATTGAAGACAGTTTAGCCTGTAATATCTGCAATATTTTACCTTGAGCACAAAATTTAGGCTGTGAAATTCCATATTAGAAAATGGTTCTGAGAAGTCTGTGATAATTCTTTTAGGATAAAAAGCTAATGTTGGAGAAATAATATACTTCCATGGAGTTGGTCCCAGGTAGACTAGAAAAAACTGTCTTCTGTATCCATTTGAGTAAAATAAAATAAGTTTTCTTTATTTGTTAGTCTTATGCTAAAAATGTATGTGTGCAAACCTAAAGTGGGCTTAAGTCCTTATTGGGTTATTGGGGAGACTAACTGATCAATTTTCAAGAGAATTAGAGCTAATCCTTTCTTTGGATGATACTTCCATCATCTTTACTTCAGTTGTCCTTATCTGTTTTCCACAGTCATACAATCCATTCATTGGAGTTTGCTCACTCTCCCACAGCCTCCAAATCTCAGAACTCCCCTATCATTCTCTTTCAGCAGCTTCAGAATACTGATACTCACCTTCCATCTGCACTCTGATTTCTTCCAGTTAGAGTTCTTGTTTTCCCAGTGAAACTACTCACTTCCCATCCCTGACTGATTCTAGATCACTCCCTCCTCCAATCCATACTACTCTTCCATAAATTATTTTTCTTAAACAGGTATACACAGATTAATAATGGCCCCCAAGTTACAAACAAATCTTCAATTACTCCTTTACCTTAAAGAAAAAGCCACCCTACTTAGCATAACCTACAAAGTGTTCACAATCTAGATATGATTCTACTTTTATAGCCTTGTTTTCCATTAGCTAAGTCTTATTACTTCAATACACCAGAATTTTTACGATTCTTTGCCTTTGCTATTTATTTTATCTAGATTATTCTCTCTCCAAATTCCTCCCACTCATCTCTTTTTTTTGCAAACCTTTATGTATTCTTCAAGATTCAAACTAAATATACTTTTTTCGTTTAGATTTCTCTTAATCTTTTCCCCATTGGAGAATTGACTCATTCAAGTACCATTAACTAATCTACTATGTGTGATATATTAGATGCTTCCTTAATTTCCTAGGGTTGCCACAAATTACAACAAACAAGGCAGCTTAAAACAATACAAATTTATTTTCTCACAGTTCTAGAGGCTAGAAGACTAAAATCAAGGTGTTGGAAGAGCAATGCCCTATCTGAAGTTTCTAGGGAAGAATCATTCCTTGACTCTTTCTAGCATATGGTAGTTGCTGAAAATCTTTAGCATTCCTTGTCTTGTAGACGTATCACTCCAATTTATGCCTCCTTCTTGACAGAGCTGTCTATCCTTTATGTGTGTCTGTGTCTCAAAATCTCCCTTTCTTTACCCCAATCATTGAATTTAGGCCCACCCGAATCCAGTATGACCTCATCTTAGCTTGATTACATCTGCAAAGACGCTGTTTCCAAATAAGATCATATTCTCAGGTACTGGAAGTTAGGATGTCAACATATCTTTTGGGAGGGATACAATTCAGTCCACTAAAGATACTGAACTTACAAAGGTAACAAGACTCAGTTCTTGCCATTCAAGAGCTTTCATACTAGTAAATGAGACAATCATGTAAAGAAATAAATGTCACTGAATTATGTCAGTTCTATGACACAACTGTACCCAGTGGAATTGGACACAAAGAGTAGGGCGGTCAGTTCTACCAGAGACAAGGAGGAATGGATTGAGAAAAACATCAGAGAGAAAATATAATGTGTGAGTTGATCATGAAAGATCCATAGATATATAGCAGATAAATAAATAATCAAGAGGAAAGGAAAAAAAAAAAAAAAAAAAAAAAGAGGAAAGGGAGAGTCTATTCATTCAGTTACTCATTCAACCATCATTTAAGTAACCATGGTATGCCAGGCACTACACTAGGTGCTGAGGACATAAAAACAAGGTATATTCTTTACCTTGAAAAGAGACAAAGAAATAAATAAACAACTGTATTACAATTGATGTGGTAAATAGCCCCTAAAATGGACCCCTCTAACAAAGAATCTGACTCCATTTTTAATGTTTTCATCCCCCACTCCTCCCCTTTTCTCTTTTGCCTCACATGTGGACAAATTGATAAGGAAGCCTTGATGCTCCCTCCCTTGGTGCCAGCAGAGATGCTCAGACCACACAACCCCCATGCATGTGGTAACCCTGATCCAGTCCCAACCCCTCACCACAATGAAATCCAAAGTCTTTCACTCCTTTCTTCACTCAAGCCATTCTGGACTGGCTTGGGTACCGTGCTCTGTTCTCTCCAGAAAGTCCCATTCTGTAAGTAATAAATCTGTTCATATCCTCTTGGTGCATGTGTGGTTCAGTCACAGCATCCAAACCAATTTTGGGTGGCTACTGATAATGCCCTCCATGGGGCAAACACAAAACAAAATGACCCTGCCTTCTAGTATTCATGCCCTTGTTCAATCCCCTCCCTTTGAGTGTGTGTTGGACCTAGTGACTTGCTTGTAATAAATAGAATTCAGCAAAAGTGATGTGATGTCTGCTATGAAATTAATTTGAAAAAAGACTCTGGCTTCCCTTTTGCTTGCCCTCTATGGTGCTTTCACTTGCTTCCTCTGATGGAAGCCAGTTACTATGTTGTGAGCTGCCCACATAACAGGGAACTGAAGGTGTCCTATAGTCAACAACCAGTGAGGAACTGAGGCCTGTAGGCCATCAGAATGTGTGGAACTGAGTCCTGCCAACAATCACATCAGTAAGCTTGCAAGTGGCTCCTCCCTCGTTGAACATTCATATGAGACCCTGCTCTGACCAACACCTTGACTGTAAGGACACCCTGAGGTAGAGGACCCTGCTAAGGCATGTTCAGATTCCTGACCCATAGAAACTGTGAGCTAATACATGTTTGTTGTTTTAAGCCACTAAGTTTTGTGGCAATCTGTTACACAGCAATGGAGAGCTAATACGATGGGATGTGGCAGTGGTAAAAATATGCAAAGATATCATGGTACTTTGGGGTGGTAATGAGGGATAGGTGGCTTACCCAATGTGGACAACATCAGTAAAGAAAGCATGGAGACATGAGAATCCATGTGATTTCATGGAATGTAGGTGTTTAAAATAATTTAACGTGGCTGGGGTAGGGAGTCTGAGGAGGGTTTATGGAGGACCAAGCCTGGAGAAATGTACTGAAGTGGGATAGGAAGATGTCTTATACAGCCATGCTAATTGACAGTAAGAAGGCATTGAAGAATTCTAAATAGATAATAACATGATCTTATTTCTGTCTGTTGAACTTGAGCTGTTTCTCTCTTAGATTCAGACTTGTCTGGACAGATCTCTAGGGCTAGTGGTCCAGGCCCTCAGTAGTCTATTTGCATGAATAGTCAAGAAACTTTCTGGGAAATAACTCAATCTAAAAGAAGAAATAGTTGCAAGGATAATAAGTCAGTGACAGCACAGAGCAGTGGTTCTGTGTTCAGCAATTCAGAGTCTACCCCTCTGACTATCCTTCTTCCCAGTCCTTATAGATTGAATCCTGAGCCCCAAGAAGAAAGAATTCCAGTAAGAAATAAGGAAACTAAAAAGATTGTATCACTAGCTTTCCATGAGAATTTCATATCCCAAGACAACATCAAATCAGCAGCATTGGAGTCAGTTACTTTGGCAGGAAGCAAGGCACTGGCTACTTTGCAAGGACATTGGCATTTAAATATTGGACACCAGCTTTGGCACTTGTGCCCTGAGGAGGGCTCCAGATCTTTCAGCAGAAGACATTTTTGTCTTCTTTCTCTGGGAACCAGAACAAGAGAGCAGAAAACAGTGGACAACAAAAAGACTACATCAGAGTGCACACGAAACATCACCAACCTCCTCTACTTCTCACAGTGTAGGGTCTCATGTTGGAAAAGAATTTGAGAGTTCTAGAGGTTTCTCAATAGATGGTGGGGATAAAAAAAGAGATGTACTATTTTTTATTAATAAGCTTTACTTTTAGAACAGTTTTAGATTTACAGAAAAATTGAGCAGAGTACAGAGTTCCCATACATCTTCTTTGCACACCGTTTCCCCTATCATTAACATCTATTCTTATATTAGTACGGTATACTTGTTGCACTCAATAAACCAATACTGATACACTATTATTAACTTAAATACATACAGTTCATACAGAGTTCCTTAGTTTTTACCTAAAGTCCCTTTTCTATTCCATGATCCTATCCAGGACACCATGTTACAATTAGATGTCATATCACCTTAACTTTTCTTGGCTATGACATTTTCTATGATTTTCCTTGTTTATGGTAATCTTGACAGTTCTGAGGAATACTGGTCAGGCATATTGTAGGATGCCCTTCTATTGTCTGATGTTTTCTCATGATTAGAGTGGGGTTATGAGTTTTGGGGAGGAAAATATTATTTTGATGTTGATGTTGTACCCAGTTTTTTTTTTTTACCTCCACGTGCTTGCATTGTAGAAAGATCACTACTGTAGAGGAAATATATGCAATGGGGCAAGAAACTTAGCAGAATGACCAACTTGGAGATTATTGCAATGATTTAGTGAGGATCTGTACTGAGGCAGCTATGGTGCGAATACAGTGAAAGGAAAAGATTCAAGATATGTTAAGAACTTAGAAATGGCAGAACTATATAACCAATTGGATAGGATGGGAGGTTTCTGCAAAAGAAACTGAGAAGAAATTGTTGACAATGTGGAAGAAGAACCACAAAAGAATAGTGTGCCAAAGCCAAGTGGAGAAAAAGTCTCAGAAATGCTGTAGTGAGTAAAATAAATGAATAACCTTTGGACTTGGAAATTATTTGGGTTAATAGTCAGTGGCAGGGGTGGATGTGGCTCAAATGGTTGGGCGTCCATCTCCCATATGGAGGGACCTAGGTTTGATCCCCGGAACCTCCCGGTGGGGGGGGTGGGGATAGTCAGTGGCAGCAGCATGATTGGAAAGGGCTGGAAAGTAAATTGGATGTAAGGCAATGAAAATATTGAGAGTCAATACTTTGGAGTATTTTGATTATAAAGAAAAGAAGAATGATAAGGGTATTAAGTAGCTAGAGGGATATATTATATTGAGGGCTTTTAATGAAATAGGAGATGCAAACATACAATTGTAGATGATATGGGGTAGAAGAAACCAGTAAAGAAAGCTTATAAATACGGTAATATGAAAAACTGGTCATAGAGCAGATGAAAAGATGGAATCATTTAATAATAATAGCTACTCACAGATAGTATTTACCTTTTTCCAGGCCCTAGGTTAGGACTTTACATGTCTTATTTGAACCAACTTTAACAAGAATCCTAGCGGGTAGGTGCTATGATTATCCCCATTTTATGGACGAAGAAACTAAGGCATACAACAAGCACTATGAACCAAGATTTGAACCCAGACAGATTAACTCCCCACGCATAATCACCAGTCGATATTGCTTCCTCAGAAGCCTTGGTGGTTAGCCTGAAATAGCAGAAGCGACATCGTGAGATGGACGGAAAGCAGTGAGTGAGGGTGGCACATGGTAGTTACGTATAAATATTTTCAGGAAGAATAACAGTGTAGATATAGATTCATAGCTGTAAGGTGTGGAAATTGGTGGAGGTCACACTTTAAGGTGCTGATTACATCATGATCTATGAATGTGTAACATTTCATACATAAACAGCATAGCACTTGTTTTATTATACTGCAGTTCTGTTTCCTCACTTACCTGAATTGCACTCCCTCAGAGAGGAGGGAGATTGGGACCAACACATCCTTTGGGTTCCTTAGGCCAGGACTGGAAAAGGATTTGGGAGATGCCAGAGTCAAGGAGAAAGTGAAACGCAAAAAGGAATTGAAACTCAAGTTGATAACCAAAGGTCCCCAAAATAGAAGGAAGGAATAGAAGTAAGTTTGGAATTCAAGTATATGGAGTCAGGGATTTGATATCCCGGGAGTCAAAAGCCAGAGCAGTGACCTGGAAAAAGAATGTCAACAGATGTTACTCTCTGGGTCATACATTTAGCTTTCAGTCATGGGGACAAGTGGTCAAACTGGCTAGTTTAAAGGGTTGGGAGGGGTCTGCTGCCACAAGGTAGTGAACATCCTGGGGCCAGAAGCTTATTTACATTTACTTCTTTAGCACCTGACAAAGTACAGAGAATATGTTCAAAAGATTGAATAGAGCAGAGCACTAATCATCTATGGGTTTGAACTAAAATCTTTTGGTATATCATATCTGAATTTGAACATGTTGTAATGCTATAATGCCTCTTGAATCTGCATCTCACAGAATGTCCCTGGCTTATTTTTGTATGTTGTTAATACATATAAAATAATGAAATGGTTCTAAAATTTTTTTGTGTGGTGATGAATGCCCAACATTGTGATTACACTAAAAGCCACTGATTATACACTTTGAATAGATCATATGGTTTGTGACTATATCTCAGTAAAACTGCTTAATAAATAAATAAATAATTGTACAGGAATAGCCAGAAATAGCAGCTATGTACAGCAGGGGAAACAGATTGAGAGGTGAAGAATTTTCTTGTTTGTCTGTTTGTCTGTTTTCTTGTTTGTTTGTCTTGTTTGTTTTTTGTTTATTATTATTGAAATAATGAAAATGCTCTAATAATGATTGAAGTGATGAATGCACAACTGTGTGATTATACCAAATACCATTGATTGTACACTTTGGATGAATTATATGCTTTATTAATATGCACCAATAAAATTGATTTGCTTAAAAGTAATATATTGCCCTACTTAAGATGATAAATGATTACCCTTCAAGGGAACAATAAGCAGACTCATGATTCATGCATTTAGTAATCATTCTTCCTAATTGGAGACAATAACAGTATTCCCAAACACTTTTACTGGCTACGGATGTAACCTGATGTCTCTTTCTGGTCTTTAGGTCTCCCCAAGTGTTTCAGGTAGAAATTGATCATGGAAGTAGAAGGACCATAGGTGATATGGAATAGGGGATTTATTATAGGAATCAGGCCTGATGTAATTGTGGGACCTTATGAAAAAAATTTACGGAAGGCCCTTGTGTGTGCCTCTGAAAGTGAACCGAGTCACTGTAGATCCAAGGGCTGACAGTCAAAAAGCTGGGCATGAAGTGGGGATGAATGAGAACAAATCAGAACCCATGAATACTAACTAGAACCCATATCTGTTTCTCAGGCTCCAATCCTGAGATACAGGTGACCTGCAGAAGGAGCTGGTGCCATTCTCCATGGAGCTCCTGCACAGCTGGCTAGCCCAGAACTAAGAGAAGCTGAAGGAAGAAATGGGGGAGTTGGAGGAGCTGCAGACCAACTGATCAGCAACAACATGCACAAACTGCAACCGTGCCTGGCATCCTGTACTTGACCTTCAGGTTGTAATAGCTGCTGCCTCACTTCTGCCTTCCAAATCTCACACAAATTTTTCTTGTGGTCATATTCTGGAACCACACAGAGAAAGGAATTATGGGAGACAATGTTTTCAAATAGCTGAAATGACACAACACAAAGCCACCGTGCTAAAGATGGTTCACATGCTATGCAAATTTGTGTTTGCCCCTCACTTGTCTCGCAAGAGCTTTGCAGGTGACCTTCCTTTGCCTCCCAAGTAGTTTGTCAGGTGGTTGCAATTCAAATCATTCTGTTTTAATTCAAGAGCAGGCACAGCTAAGTCTCAGCTGAAATGTTTGATACCCTGTCAGAAGTACTTCTAGTACAGCGGGCCTTCTTTTGCTTACCCTCATGACGTGTTAGTTCTAGACATATTGCCAATTTCAGTACCCAGTTCAACCACCCAGAGTAGTAGAGAAAGGAGGAGGATTTCAATTTCCTATCTCCACAACCCAGCTTCTATTTCTGCCTCTGTTTCTCCCTCCCTCAGGGCCCACCTCCTTACCCCATGGGAACATGACAACGGGAACATACATTCCTTCTGGCAGAAAACCCCTCCAGGACCTGTCAGATGTGGTTTTGGCCTCCATGGCTCAGAATGGGGAATCGCAATGGTCAACCTAGTACATTTTCCAATGCTGGCTAAATTACTCTTAAATAACCTAGTTTGTGGTATGCCAAAGTAAAGTCAAGTTAGTGTTGTGTTAAGTGTAGCCCGGTTCTTTTGTTAGCCTTTCCTAAAGTAACATGAAAAATCAGGTCTGCACTTCTTTCTAGTCTCATGACTACCTGACAGCAAGGCTTGGGCAAAAATAAAACCTCTCTCTCCCCCTCCACCACCTCCTCTCTCATGTATGCACATTCTCTTCCCAAGAATAATCAATGCTTTTAGGCATTTGGCAGCTTAAAACCAGACTTGGTGAGAGGTGGGCAGATAATTCTCTGTCTCTGGCATGGAGTGGTCCTGCTAAAAACGTACCAAATATTTATTACAGACTAGACTAATATTCTAATCTATAGAATAGAATAGCATTGGCTTCCAAGTGCATGGCTGCTTCATGGTTTTCTCCAAGAACAATAGGTCAGTATTTGTCTTACAATTATAGAACTAAAGAGCTTCTTTACAACCTCCACCACCAAATGAAACTCTGTTCCACTGGTGAAATGACAGCTCCATATCTAGAGACAGAAGACTCTAGCAACATTTGAAGCACTCTTCTCTAACTAAAAAAAAAATTGAAGTTCAATCAGGTATTCCTTGCCTATCTCATTACCCTCCCCATGGAGATTATTTAACCCTTTGAGCCTCAAGTTTGTGAAATGGGGATAATACATCCCAAGAAATAATGAGATTTGGTATAATATTCTCTCATGGCACAAACATGGCATATATTAAGCATTCAATAAATAGAAACTATTGTTATTATATATTACTCATAATACATGCTTCCTAGAAACATATATGTATATGTGCATGTATGAATAAAAATCCTTATATATCATGTTACATATATCAGGAAATATAATTACTGTTTCCATATTGTACACATATGTGAAAAGAGAAAGAAATGCATCTATATATGGAGTGGGAAGTGGAGTGAAAAAGACAGAGATATTGAGTGAGAAAAAGTTCAATGAAATAAAACAGACACTCACTTTACAGCAAAATCTCACTCGTTTTCCAATTTGGACCTACCAACAGATATGCCTAAATAGTCTATATGATGTTAAGTCTGAAATCAACTAGCCCTAACCTTTATTCTTACAAATTATGGAAACAATACTAAACCTTTTGAGAACAGTGACTTCTGACAGTTTTCCAGGGTTTCTCGTAAAAACAGGTGGTTACGTACTGTCTAATTTTTCACCTTATTTTAAGCTGCTAAATCAAAGCACATGTTATTTTTTATTATGCTTAAATGTGCAAAGTGGGGACAATGTTAATTTTTCCTGGCATTTCATACTCTTCAAATGTTTTTTATTATTATTTTTCCTAAATAAGGCTATTTAAAGCATATGGAGGTAATCTTTGCATTTGCCACATTTTTCTCATTTAACAAAATAATGCAAATAACACATTCCACTCATGTTGCAATGAATTCTCTCGTGCGTCCATTACTCACTGAATAACTATTGAGCTCCTACCATGTTCCACATCCTGTTTTAAACCCTGGAGAAACAGAAACAAGTCATAGTTTCTGACTTTAATAGATTTATTAAATCTAATACTGGGGTCGACGTACATTTGATCAATCTCTACACAATGGGAGCAGAGGTTAAGACAAAATACAGTGTGGTAATGATGAAAGGAATAAATATTCTATGGGGGGGCAGAGGGAAGTTAGAAAGGTTGGTATCAAGGAGGTGATATTAGAATTGGGTCTTAGAGAGATAAATAAGAGTAGTTCAGATAGAAATAATAGAAAAGGATTTTAAGCAGAGAAAACAGTATGAGGAGGAGCCAGGAGAACTGAAAGACCATGGTTCATCCTGGGAAAGGCAAGTGGTGTTGAAAGGCCTGAGTAGAAAAGGAGAGGAGAAACACAGCTTTCAGTTTTCATTTTAAGGTTCTTTTTCTCCATATCATACTGTGGAATGATATAGTGGAGAATCTAATGAAAGATTAAGAAGTCTTTTGCTTCTAGCTTAACTGTCAGTAGTGACGATGACATAGCTATAAAACAATGTTTTTACAGCTCTGTTCCTCTAAAAATGCAAAGGAATATTTTTAAATGTATAAGAACAAATATATTTCTTTGGCAGGAACATCTGCATAAGCAGGATGGAAATAACAGACTTGGGATTTCAGAGTCCTGGGGCTGATTTACCAGATGACAGTAGGAGCAGATTTGCATGAGAAGGTTTATATTGATGAAGAGTCTTTGAATAAATAATACCAATATTTTATATAATCCCAGAAGCTAACATTCTCTACAAAGAGGCAAGAACATTGATAGGATGAATAAAAGCCTGAAATAGGTTTCAGAACGTCATCAAATCAAGAAAGGGAAGGAAAAAGAGATGACAAAATTTAAAAAAAATTTTAAGCTCCAATATCAGAATGCCAGAGAATTAAAATAAGAATTATAATAAGAATAAAAATGATTTAATTTCAACTTTATAGAAAATATGTATTTTGAAATACATCTCAACCTATAATCATTTACATATTGACATAGGTAGGTTCTACATGGTTGGTTATTAGGCCATATATTGAATATTGTATTTTTATTAACTATTTCTCCATTTTCCTATATTCATTTTTTAAAAAGATTTATTGATTTATTTATTTATTTTTACTTTTATCCATTTAGCACCCCCCCCACCCCAGTTTTGCTGTTTTTTGTGTCCATTCCCTCGGCAATTCTCTATGTCTGTTTCCTGCTCTCTCTTCTCATACTTCTCCTCCTGCCTTCACCGGGATTTGATCGTGGGAACCTCTGATGTGGGAGAGAGGCGTTCTGCCATTTGTGCCACCTTAGTTCCTGGTTTTTTGGTGTGTCTCGTCTTGGCTCTCCCTTTGTGTCACTCTCCTGTTATGTCATCACCTTGCTGCATGGCTTGGTGGGGCCTGGCACATCTGCTAGTGGGGCCTGGTAGTCTGCGCACCTTCTATTTTTATTTTACTGGGAGGTCCCGGGGATCGAACCCAAGTCCCTCCATATGGGAGGTGGATGCCTATCCATTTGAGCCACATCCGCCCCCCTATATTCATTTTTAATTACTAAAATGTATTCCAAGTAGGCTACCTAATTGGTCCAATATTCTAGTTGAGAGTGCATCTCTACATCTCCAAATGAAAAACCACTGCCATTCATAATTGAGTTGAATTGCATCTGAAAGCATACTGGACCAGGAATTAAGAGTCCACATTTTAGTTCCAGTTGTACCATTAATATCCCACATAGCTTGTTGCAGACTGCATTACCTTGTTCAGACTCCATTTCTTCAACTGTGAAATGAAATGGTTGGAAGGATGATTTACGTATCTTCTAGGTCCCAGATTCTGAGATCCTAAGAAATAGCACTGATACACTCATTTATTTATCCAGAAGGGCAACACAAAATTAGAATCAAGGAGATGGTGTCTCCCAGATTTTCCATGAACTATGCAACATCTATGTTTCCATTTTTTCTTTCATTAAGTGATATAACTATTTGTTCCTTTTTATTTCATAGAGAGGACATAAAGACAAATTTATACTCTCCCTAAATGTGAGATGCTATTTGCTGCCACATGCATATTAAGTTTCCAGAAGGTATATTCACCATCCAATCAGTCTCTGCAATAATAGTGAAACAGAGCTTTTGAAATTTTGAAAGCACACATAAAGTCACGACAAAGTGACTGTCATTTTTTAAAAATTAAAATCAGCCTATGTTACAGGTTCTAAAGTCCAGAAATCCCTAAAATCATTTTTCTATTGGCCCATTTCGTGAACGAGTTCTATACCTTCCAAACATCTGTAAGGTACTTCAAATAATACTGTGTAAAATGGAGCTGAATTATAAAATATGGAAGAGTAGTTCAAACTATGGATAACTAGAAGGTCTAGTTCACTGATACATTTGTTCACATATGAGTTTGGGAAATACTATTAAATATACCTTATTCTCCCAAAATTGTAGAAAGGAGAGGATCTTCTCTTTACAAGGATAGTGCATCAAATGTAAAAACTTTTCATAGTAGATCACATTGTACATCCCCCAAAACATGGGGTGGCTTGGTCCCCAGAAGGCTACCCACAGCAGCTTACAGGGAAACAGTGGTGCCTAATCAAGGGACTCTGGGCAGTGCAGCCAAAGAGTCTGTACCAACAAACATATAACTGCAGAAAAAATGCACCCAGTTGTCAACAGTAGCAAAATTACTTTGAGAAAGTCCCTCCAACTCAGAGCTGAGGCTATCACACTACTTATTTGGGATCTAAAATGTCTTTCAGAGTATGGAAATGAGTTATGCATATTTAAACCATTTTAGGTAATATTGGTTTATATGTACAGAAAACTGTGGTTTCAGGACAACATCCATTTTTCAATCCGTTTAAAAGTAGTAAATAATGACCCACTGTGCACTGAGTAAATGGCAGTAATTTTAAAAACAAATATTTAGTAATTATAGATACTCTGAAAATGAAAGAAAAATTCTTTTAATATATAAGCTTCTAGTCCTACTAGGTACACTAAGATATGAAATGAAAACTTATTCCAGCTTCTTGAAAAAAAAATAGGACAGTCAGGAGTGTCACACTTACTGTGTTAGAAGGACAACAGAGCTGACAGAGAACACTACCGCATCGACCAACTGCCATTGTCCACATGGACTCCATCACAAAATAGTTTGGTGTAACCGTATCTGTCATAACACCCAAGCTTTCAAACAGGACATTTGGGGTTGTCTGAGCGCTTCCTTCCCAAGTACGAGGTCCTGGGTTCAATCTTGAGTACCTCCTAAAAATAAATTTTATAACAGGACATTTGTGAGGACCTGTTTCTCTGCCTTTTCTTTTAGTCTATTGTTCTTTGCTCAAGGTACATAGAAAGGCTAAGTGTTTTGGCATGAGCAAAGCTGCAGAACATGGCATGAGTAATTCTCAAACTGGCGATGCTACTACTAAAGAAAGTAAAGAGCTGTCTAGTCACAGAAATTTTGTGACTTTCCTATGATCCTTTCCTCCTACCCCACCCCACACCCACCACCAGATCTAGAATTAATTTGCACCTTACCTTTTAGATTAAATATGGGGTTTGACATTTGGTGAACACTATTAACTTTTGCCTCCAATTTGATTGAGTGCATCTTGCTCTAGTCATAAATGCAGCATAGAAACTTCCCTAAGTTCTTCCATATTGATGTTAATGGTGATAATTCTGTGCATGGCAATGATTCTCAACATGTGGCATTTATATGAGGCTACTATATATTCTTTCCCAATGTGGAAGTAAAATAAGTTAAGATGTCTTTTTGTTCTTAAAATAATATCCTGTTTTGCTGGCATATTTCCACAAATTAGCAGTGGCCTGCCCCCTAACACTGCATCAAATCTGCAGAGCAAACATAATATTTAAAATATTTCAAAATTGTGAGAAAAATAAAATTTGTTCTAACCCTCAGGGTTAATATTTGATGGTCAACATAGTTCACCTTTATTTCCCCCTGTCTCTTTTAAATTGCTTCCAGCATCTTCTCTCCCATTCTCCATTATCTTCTTCTTCTTTTGAATTATTCCATATAAACTTCCTAACATGGATCTAATACTAGCTCAGTTTATGTCAGTTGCTAACACTTCCTAGAAACAGCATAATTGCTTTTACTTCCTGTGATGGTTAGGCTAATGTGTCAACTCAGCCAGGTAATTGTGCCCAGGTGTTTGGTCAAGCAAGCACTGGGCTATTGTAATACAAGGACATTTATGGGTTTTATTCATCAGTGAGTTTACTGCATAGATGGCTGATTACATCTAGGATCAACCAGGGAGATTGCCTTCAGCAATGAGTGACGTTTTATCCAATCAATTGAATGCCTAAAAAGGGGACGTGATTTCAACATTCAGAGAGAATTTCCCAACTTGTCTTTGGACAGCCAGTGTCTCCTGGAAACTCATCAAGGACCTTCATTGGACTTTCATCGGAACCCCTGGTTTGCAGCCTGCCTGTGGAACATGGACTTGTGTATCCCCACGGTCATGTGAAAGAATCTTATAAAATCTCATACTATTTACAGATATCTCCTGTTGATTCTGTTCCCCAGAAAACCCTGACTAATATACTTCCTAAGTATCCTCATTACTTTTAACTTTCATTGACCAAAAAATATGGACTGATAACATGACCTTATAAGTGCTGTATATCCTTGAAATGTATTTGTTAAGTTTCTGAAGACAGAGAAGCACCAATGGGGAATGAAAAGGGAAGAGAGAACAAACCTTTGTGCTTGAGTGGAGAATGTCAGATATGAGGGGTCTGTAATCAGCTTGCCGCGCCACTGCTTTGTTGTTCTAGCTTGTCACCAATCTGGGGTGAGAGAAAAATTGGGCCTACCCTGTTTAGCCCATAAAACTCTGATTTTTGTTATTGCTGAGGATGGTGTTGCACGTATTTACAGGATGTTTATTGAATGGAGTCATTTGGTGCTAATTTAATAGTATATTAATTTTAAAAGAAAGTATAGGGGTGGGGAGCAGATGTGGCTCAAGCAGTTTAGTGCCTGCTTCCCACCTGGGAGATCCCGGTTCGGTTCCTGGTGCCCTCTAAAAAGAAAAACAAACAAACAACAAGAAAACAAATGAAAAAAACCAACTCAGGGGAGCCAATGTGGTTCAGTGGTTGAGTGCTGCCTTCCCACAGATGAGGCCCTGGGTTCAATATCTGGCCCTGCTAACTCAAAAAAAAAAAAAAAAAAAAGTATGGGGGAATGGGTAGCACAGATGTACAAATATAGTTACCATTTCATGATTCAAAAGGTAAAATTTTACCACAGAGATCAAATGTACCTTTTTCTCCATCTATTCCATTAAGGTAGGTATTTTCCAGGACTCAGCCTTCAATCGTCATTATTTCTCAACCTCTCCAAGGTGGATAGCTTCTGTTTGCTTGACTTCAGTTACATCCATAGACTTATTTTCCTCAAAACTATATGTCCCACCCAGTTTTCTAACTTCAGCTCCTGACTCATATATACAACTGTCTGCTAAATCTCCCACATATGTCCTATTTCACATCTCCAGCTCTGAATAAATCACACCCCACCTTCCACTGCCATGTGCTTTTCCTTCAGTTCCTGTCCAGTGAATGGCATCACCATCCACCCAATTATGAAAGTCAAAACTCAAGGTCCTGGCTTCCTCTTTTTTCACCACCCCTAATCCCATCATGCTTAGTCCCTTTCATTCTTTGTCCTGTCTAAATCCATTACACTAGACAACTTCTTGAATTCATGCAATAATGTAGCTCTGGTTCCTGAAATAGTACTGAGTATAGACTCACATTCAGTTTTAAATAAATACTTCTTAACCATGTGATCACTTGATTCACCAATTTACAATGTAATTTATAGATCTAATATGGGTTTTCATCATCTTATATAATCTGTATTTAACTAACATTCTTTTATATCAATGATTTAAAAGAAATTTTGGATGACACTTGCTGTATCGTAAAATGACATTGAACTAATCTATAGTAAATATTTCTGCTCTATTTACTCTAGGTCAAGGATGTATTTTATCAGAGACTTCCTTTGGTCCATGGAGTTTCAGCTTTTTCTAGCTTCTCAGGCAAAGGAAACAACTACCAGATAGTAGAAGAGAATAAAGAATGATGGATATAGGAGAGTATTGGGGGCTTATTTTTTTCCTGCTTTCTAAAGTTGGATTTATTTATATTTCGTATAGCTTTAGACATACCAATTGCATACAGTGTTGAGAAAAATAGACAAAAAAGCAACAAATTTGTTTTCCTACATCTATTGAACTTTACCTAGTTAAATGGTTTCTTTGTGAGTAATCTATTTCTTCGACTCTTTAAATGTAGGTTTTGTGCTTGTCATGTTAGCATTGATGTAATGCCAGAGTTGTTGATTCTTCATTTTTCCCTAACTTTTCTTTTCCAAATCCACCCCAGATATTGAGCCTATCTCCTTTTCCCTTGGACCATCATTGGTCCTTGCCTTTGTTGGTAATGAGGAGTGTTAGGGGAGAATTATGTGGAGGATACTACATCAACTTCACTTTCTTTGTGTTTAGTTCCAAAAGATTTACACCTGTCTTAAAGAGACTGAGTGGCTCCCAGATCTAGAAGAAGTGAGGGTAATCTGATTAAATGCATTCATTCATTGGTACTCAAAGTGTGTTCTGTGGGCCAGTTGCACTGACATAACCAGAAACTTCTTAGGAATGCATAATCCAATGCTCTATCCAAGACGTACTGCTTTAGAATCTGTATTTTAACAAGATCCCTAGGTGATTCGAATATCAATTAAAATTTGAAAAGCACTGTATTAAACTATCTCAAGCAATAACATATCTGAACTGAAAGAAGGCTGATCACAACAAAAGTATTTTAAAAAATGACAGTCCCAGAAACAAATGAGCAGAATATAAACCTGCATAGTTTAAGGGAGAGGAAGTCAGTTTTACAGTATTTGCATTGACAAAATCATCGCTACTGTAAGCTCATCCTACATAAGCATTTCTCCAAAAGGAATATATGCCTGGTGGTCTAGCTGTCCTAAATAGGTAGAGCAACCAGAAATCATAAACCCATTTATGACCAACGACCTTCATGAACCTGATATGGGCACCTTGCAATAGTTGTTTATGAGCTCCTTATGGAGTTTTATATGATTATTTTTATTTTAGAAAATTCCTTATCCCAGTCCATTTATCTTTCTTATGGATTTAGCAAAGAGCCTCGTTTGATGATCTAATGAAACTGTGTTCCAATTCTGAGTTCTTGTATTAGTTTGGATAAATGTTATGTGGCTTTTTCTACCCATGGAACTTGTCATCTTGGTTATATCAAGGGCAGGAAAAGCTCAAGCCTATAAAAATGTATAATAAACTTTCAGCAGCTTGGTTTCTCCCCCCTTTCTTCCTCTTTAAATGCTTTTCATTCTTTCCTTTCAGTTTTTTTATCCTTCCTTCCTTCTTCACTTTTCCCTCCCTTCTTTCCAACTACTTCTAAACCATCAATACAGTATCTCATAAATATTTCCTTGTTTGAACCCACTGTGAAATCTATATACTGAGAGAACATAGGATAAAGAATTTCCTTGTTCATTTTTTGAGGTTAACAGTCATTATCCTCAGAAAGCATGACTGCAATTTTCCTTGTGTCTGATGAGATGAGTTTGTATCAAAGAATGCCAAAGTGTCAGGATCAAGGGATAGAATATCTATGTCCCAGAGTCATTGTAGGAGTTGTAAATAGGGCAGATCTTTGTGTTGAACCCAGTGTCCATTCATAAGTAACATTTAGCCTTCTCTTTTGATGATCTAATTGTGGAAATTCCCTATACACTAGCCAGCAGTGAAGAATTAGTGCTGCAAGCAGGATTACTGATGCTTTAAATCATACGGAGTGTGGCTGCCTATGTAAAAGATCTAGCTCAAATAACAGAAAAGGAGAGTTCACATGGCTTGAGAGCAAGTATTAAACTACAACTGAGGGGGGTGGATGTGGCTCAAATGGTTGGGTGTCCGTCTCCCATATGGCGGGACCTGGTTTCAATGCCTGGGACCTTCCGGTAAAATTTAAAAAATTTTAAAAAATAATAAAAAATAATAATAAACTACAACTGAGGACTTAGAGAACTAGTCCTAGTCTCTGTTACTATCTAGCAATAACAGGTGAGTTACTTCATGTCCTGGACCCTTATTTCTTCATTATAATATTGAATTAGATGATTTTCAAGTCAGTTCCAACTCTAATATCCATTGTAATCATGAAAATAATTTCCAAGAGAAAAAGACAATGGGTTTAAATTAAATATGTGAATAGGAAAAGGAGAAATAAGAAGGAGGGTGGGGCGTGGTGTACAATGAAAGCATTCCAAACTGCTTGATTGAATAAATACAGCTATTTCTTTATGAACAAATAAGATCAATTTAATTGACAAATCCCTGCCATGCTTGTGGTCTGTGAGTGCTCTGGGTGTAGCAGTTCTTTCCCATTGTCAGAGCAGAACCTCTTCTGGTATCTAGCTGAATTTCAATAGTGGGATTGGAAGTCCACCAAATAGTGTGTTTTGGGAAGATGATGTGGACTTCTAAGAAGCTATCACTACAGAGGCAAGTTTTCTGTTTGGTTTCACAAGCATTGAATGCATTTTCCCATACTTTCTACATCAATGAGAGGAAGTAAGGAAATAGAAAATATCAGCAAGGATTCTGTTAATCCCCAAAAAGATGATTAAATGCATTCATTCATTGGTACTCAAAGTGTGTTTGATTTTTAAAAATCAAACTTTTAATTTTTTTTTCTCTGAGTCTCAGAAGACTGAAAATTGAATGAGAAGCCTGTCCTTCCTCCATTTTTTTTCTTCCAATGTAATTATTTTAGGAAAATTATTTTGCAATGCTGATTTTCAAACGTTCCCACTTAACTGCTCTTTCATTTCTGCAAAGCCGGAGCAATTCCCAAAGTTCAAAGATCACAGTTCTTCACAATGCTGTTCAGTATAACATGATTGTGCTCACACAGAGCAATGAACTGTAGTATTACATGCTCTTACAGAGTGGTAACTGTTGGCAAGACAAAACTATTGGTAATCCTTTCCACAGCTGCAGAATAGCATCTGTGTATCATATCACTAGTTGAACAGCAAGCAAAATGCACGATGCCTTAACAAATCTACATTTAAGTGAATTATTTAAACTCAAAAATTCAAAATGATCAAAGTTTCACATGCTAACATCAAATGATCTTATTTGTAGAAGGTTCATATTAAATTTGCTTGCAAAATTACATGAAATATGCATTGAATTTAACAAATTTCATCTGACAGTGGTTTATTTGGCCAGGATGCGTAGTACTATATGTGTGCCAGGAAGATTGTTGCTTAATTAGTGGGAAAAAATGGAGCTCATAAATGTTTGTGGAGGACTGGAATGTTCTACACAGAGATGAAACATCAGTGATGTATTATTTAAAAATTATAACAACACTTGGGAATTTGAAGTGCCTGATATAATGTGTACCATAAAACTGTATACAAACACCCTCTGTTTTGAGACAATTTCAGTACTTCAGCCTCTCCACTGCCACCCAGAGTCACTAAAGATCAACAAACAAAAGAGGAAAATTCTCCAGAGTCAGCTACTGTAGATCAGCATTCGGAGGAAATTATTTTTGCCATAGGTTTACTTCAGGAGTTTATATTTGGAGACCATCAGCCAAAGGAAAACAACAGAAAAAGTTTAGGGAAATATTTCAAGTGACTAACAGTTCCTCAACTGGAATTCCTACTCAGCAAATGTGCTGGGGTGGGGTGTCAGGTAGCAGCATATCACATATTTTCGTGGTATAGGGCAGGAAACAGAGCATCTCTAAGCATGTCCCATTACTTAAATGCATGAAAGAACTGACTAGAACAGCTGGGTTTTTTCAAAGCTTTTATCCTTCAGTTAATCTGAATGAAGTAACTCATTCTAAAGCTAATTGTAGGTTACTTTTAAATACAGTGTGAAGGGTCTCCAATTTATGATTCTCCTTTTCATTTATTGCAAAGATAAAAGTGTTGTATGTGTGTGCATGTGTGTGTGTTTCAGTTGAAAGACTTTAATAAATTCACATTAAGAGAGTGTTCTGATGATCTCCTCCATGGAGATGTGTTTTTGTTCTATTGATATGTTTCTGGGAGTTTCCTTTCTTTCTTCACCTTAATATGCTTGATGCATTTTCACACTTTCAAACAATCTTCAGTAGAGTCTAAACAGAAAAAGTTGGATAGCTTGACCCTACCTTTTTTATATTACAATGAAAGATGTTTTAATAAAATGGCCATTGATTCCATTATTGTCCTTATACAAAGCCAATGGATGATAGAGGTGCAAGAGCTATAGCCTTTATGTCTGCCTCCCAGGAGGGTTTACTATTTAATATACCCAATAAATATTTATCCCCATACAGGGAAAAATATCCAAATTAATATTTTAGGATCTATTTCATGTTCTAAGGAGAGAAAACAGACCTTGCTTTAGCTTGGTGTAGAACTATAGGGAGAAACTTACCGATATTGCTTTATTTTAGAACTATATTAAGATATAATTAAAGTAAACAAACTGTACATATTTGAAGTTTACAACTTGATCAGTTTTGACATATACTTGCATATGTGAAACCTTCACCACAACCAAGAAAACATTTCTGTCACCTCCAGAAATCTTCATGTGACCGTTAGTAATTTATCCCTCCCTCCATCCTGGTCTCCAAGCAACCGAGATCTGCCATTCTGTCCCTACAGGTAAGTTTGCATTTTGTAGAATTTTATATAAATGGAGTCATACAGTATGTGCTTTATTTTTCCCAGAATCTTTTCATCATTTATTAGGTTGTCTTATTTTTACTTATAAGAGTTCTTTATATATTCTGAATAAAAATCTTTTGTCTGATATACATGTTGCAAATATTTTCTATTTATTGTACAAACCTATGTACAATAGGTTTGTGACTTGCCTTTTAGTCTTCTTACTGGTGTGTTTTGAAGAGCAAAAGTTTTTATTTGGATGAAATCCAACATTTTTTATCCAATAGCTCATACTCTTTGTGTTCTATTTGAGAAGTATTTGCCTATCCCAAGATCCAAGACTCAGGCAATCCAGTACCACTTCCCTTTCCCTATTGAGTTGCCTTGGCATCTCTGTCATAAATCAATTGAATATATATATATATATATATATATATTCAATTATATATACACATACACATGTATTTATGAGCTTTCTACCTAGTTCTACTAATCTATAGGTCTTTTTTTTTTTTTTAAAGATTTTTAATTTATTTATTCATTAATCCCCCCCTTGCTGCCTGTGCTCGCTGGGTCAGCCAACCACGCTGCGCGGTCGGGCCTGCCCCCACCAGGAGGCCCCGGGAACCGAACCCGGGGTCTCCCACATGGTAAACGGGAGCCCCAGTGATTGAGCCACAGCCGCCTCCCAATCTATAGGTCTTTTATGAGCTTTCTACCTAGTTCTACTAATCTATGGGTCTATCTTACCACCTCTACTAATCTGTAGCTTTATAGTAAGTCTTGAAATATTGTAGAGTAACTCCTCCAACTTCTTAAAAAATTGCTTTGTTTATTCTAGGGCCTGTGCATTTGCATGGAAATTTTGGGAAAAGCTTGTCAATTTCTACCAAAAAGCATGCTTGAATTTTGCCTGGGATTGCATTGAATCTGTAGATCAATTTGGGGAGAATTGCCATCTTAAGAATTTTGAATCTTCCAATCCATTAACATAGTATATCTTTCCATTAATGTAAGTCTTTAATTTCTTTTAGCATTATTTGTATTTTTTAGTGTAGATGTCTTAGACATAGTGTTAGATTTATTCCTAGAGTTTTTTATGTTTTGATTTGTGGGGTGTTTTTTTTTTTTGGTGCTATTCATAAAGGGATTTTTAAAATTGTTTTTCAGTCGTTTGCTATATAATTGGTTTTTGTATATGGACCTCTTATCCTGTAAACTTGCTAAATTCATTTGTTAATTCTAGTAATTCTTTTGCAGATTCCCTATGATTTTCTACATAAACAATCATAGCATCTATAAATAGGAAAGTCTTACTTTTTCCTTTCTGTTCTTTTAGACTTTTATTTCCTTATTCTGCCTTGTTTTCAATGTCTAGGACATCAGCCCAATGTTAAATAGAAGTGGAAAAATCAGGCAACAGTGGTTTGCTCCCTATCATAGGGGGGACAATGCAGTCTTTCACCATTAAATACAATGTTAGCTGGAGGCTTTTTTGCTGATACCCTTTATGCATTTTAGGAATTTCTCTCCCATTGCTAGTTTGCTGATACTTTGTATCATGAATGTTATTTTGAATCTTGTCAAAAGCTTTTTCCACATTTATTGAAATTACCATATGGTTTCTTTGTTTACTTTGTTAATATGGTGAATTATATTGATTGATTTCTAAATTTTAATCAACCTTGCATTCCTGGGATAAATTCCATTTGATCATGATTTTTTGCCATTTATATATATATATTTTTACCCCATTTGCTAACATTTTGTTAAGCATTTTTGTTTCTCTTTTCATGAAGGATATTGGTCTGTAAATTTGTTTTTCCTTTTTGGTAATGCCTGTGTCAAGTTTTCTTATTAAGGTAATGGCAGCCTCATAAAAGGATTTGGTCAGTGAGCTCTCCTCCTTTATTTTCTGAAAGAGTATATTCAATATTAGTATTATTTCACCCTTGAATTTCTGAAAATATTCACCAGTGAAACTATAGGCTTTGAGTTTTCTTTTCAAGCTTTTTTAAAAATAAACAATTAAACTTATTTAATAGATAAAAAGTTATTGAGATTTTCTATTTAATTTTCTGTTATTTTTAAATAAATGTTCCATTTCATCTGAGTTTTTAAATTTGTTTACATAATTTGGTCATAGTAGTTTCTTATTATTCTTTGAATTTCTATAGGATCTGTACTAACATTTCCCCTTTTTCATTTCTTATATTGATGATTCTTTTTTTTTTTTTTGATTAAGTGGATATTTGTCCATGTTATTGATCTTTACAAAGAGCCTTTGACTTTCTTAATTGTCTCTCTCACTGGTCTGTTTTCTAGTCCTTTGATTTCTGTTCTTATCTTTTTAATTCTTTCTTGCTATTTCCTCTTGGTTTTCTTTGTTCTTCTTTTTCTACATTCTTAAGGTGGGACCTTAGGTCATTGATTCTAGAAGTTTTTTCTCTTCTAATATAAGCATTTAGAACTACATGTTTGCCACAAAGTACTTCTCTAGCTATATATCACAAATTTTTATGTTAGATTTTCTTTGTCATTCTTTTCAAAATGTTTTTTAATTTTTCTTGTGATTTTGTTTTTGACACATGAATTCTTCAGAAGTTTGATTTTTATGTATTTGGGGTTTCTAGATAACTTTTCATTACTCGTTTCTAATTTAATTCTGTTGTGGTCAGAGAATATACTTTGTGTGATTCTGAGTCCTTTAAATTTATTGAGGCTTATTTTATTGCTTAATATATTGCCTGATTTATAGTCTATTTTGATAAATGTATCATTTGTACTTGAAAAGACAGTGAATCCAGCAATTATTGAATGTGGTGTTTTATAAATGTCAGATCAAGGTGGCTGATAGTATTGTTACTAAATTTTTTTTTTTCTAGTTGCTCTATCAACTGCCAAGTTAATGGTTTCAAAATCTCTAACTATAATCATGGAATTGCCTATTTGTCCTTTAATTCTGCCAATTTTTGCTTCATGTATTTGTAGACTCTGTTATTAGAGGCATGTACATTTATAACTGTTATGTCTTCCTAATGAATTACAATTTATTTATTATGAAATCTTCCTCTTTATCTCTGGTTATGCCATTTTCTTGAAGTCTATTTTATCTGATATTAAAGCTGCCACTTTAGCTTTAATATATATCTTTTTTCATCCATTTACTTTCAACCTATTGGTGCCTTTATGTTAAAGTGAATTTTAGTGTATAGTAGGGTCTCATTTTATTATTTACTCTGTCAACTTCTGCCTTTAATTGGCACATGTAGAACACAAATATTTAATATAATTATTGATATGGTTGAACTTAGGTCTATCATGTTATTACTTGGTTATATATGTACCGACTGTTTGTGTTCCTCTGTTCTCCTTTTCCTACCATCTTTTGTATTATTTGAATATTTTTAGTGTTTATTTTAATTAATATATTCACATTTTGGCTATATCCTTTGTATTATCACAGTATATGTATTACATCTATATTTATTGAAACACCAGCAATATTTTAGTTTTTGCTTTCAATAGTCATACATATTTTTAAAAACTTAAGGGTGAAAATAATATTTTAAATTTACCTAGATATTTACCACTTCTTTTGTTTTGCCTTCATTCCAGACAATACAAGAGTGCCTCTGATATTACTCCTCTTCAGCCTGAAGAACTTCCTTTATAATGTCTTGTAGAGTATGTCTGCTGAAAACACATTTTCTTAGTTTACCTTTATTTGAGATTAGCTTTATTTTACCATTATTCCTGAAGTGTTTTTTTTATTAGATATAGAATTCTAGGTTGATAGTTATTTTCTTTCAGTCCTTTAAAGATGTTGTTCCACTATCGACTCATCTCTGTGGTTTTTTATGAGAAACCTACAGTCAAGAAAATTATTTTTCCTCTATATTAAATGTCATTTTTCTCTAGCTACTTATATATTTTTAATCTTTGACTTTCAGAAATTTAAGTGTATTTCAATGTGATTTTCTTGGAGTTCATCTTGTTTAGGGGTTTGATGAGCTTTTAAAATGTGTATACTTAGGTCTGTCTCCAAATTTGGAAAGCTTCCAGCCATTATTACTTTAAATTTTTTGCTCTATTCTCTCTATCCTATCATTCTGGAAAGCCAATCACATGAACATTAGACCTTTAATATTGTCATATATGCTCCTGAATCTCTGAGGTTTTTTTAAAAACTTTTTCTGTCTGTTCTTCATATTGGATAATTTTTATTGATCTGTCTTCAAATTCCTCTGTCATCTACATTCTTCCATGGAGCCCCTTCAGTGAATAATTTTATTTTGGCCATTATTTTTTTAAGTTCTAAACTTTCCATTTAATTCTTTTTTGTAGTTTCTATTTCTCTGCTGGCAAATTCTCCCTTTTAATTCATTTCAAGTACGTTTTCCTTTACTTCTTGGAACATAGTTATAATAGCTGCTTTAAACTCTTTGTCTGATATGTCCAAAACCTGAGTCATCACAGGTAACTCTTAACTGCCCTTTTACTTGAGAATTGGCCACATTTTCCTGGTAGTTTGCCAAATAATTTTGGATTGCATTCTGGAAATTGTGAGTGTTATGTTGTATAGACTCCAGGTCCTGTTATTATCCTTTAGAGAATATTGATTTTCAGTTAGCAAGTAATCAACATGGTTAGGTTCAGACCACAAAATCTGCTTCAACTTCTATGAATGACGATTCAAATTTCAGTTCGGTTTTTAAAGCACTTGCTCTGCTTATTTGAGGCTATCCCATTCACCCATAATATGAGGTTTCTATTGGAGTTTTAGCCCCTCTTGTACCCACTGCTGATATGCTGCTCTGTGTCTGGGGTCTTCCCTTGGAGCAAAGAGAAAAAAAAGCAGGGAAACTCATCTATGCATTCACTTCTGAATCATTCCTTCCCATTTTTGTTTATTTTCCAGAGTCATCATTAGTTTCTTTTTGTTTTTATCCATATATTTTAGTAGTAATTAGTGGGAAATATGGGCTATAGTGGGCTTACACCACCATGCCCAACCCAGAAGACTCTTCCCCACTGTTTCAATTAATGTTTCTCAAAATGTGGGTCAAGGCCATTTGTAGCCATTAGGTCAATTTACTGGACTGTATTCATACATTTTAAATTAAGTATATTTGGGGACTAGATATCAGATTGTATCACATGTAATGAGTAACCTAGTCTGGGAAATTTATGCTTCTTTTTATTCAACAAATATTTATTGAAAATCTGCTATGTGCTAAAGATTGTTTTAGTTCTGGAAAATACAGTAATGAACATAATATGTAAAACTCCAAGCCTTTTTTAATGAACTGTAGGAGATAACATTTTTTTTAAGTTAGTACAATATATAATGTGTTAGATAAATAAGTTTTGTGGAGAAAAATAAAGCAGGAAATGAAGAGTGGGAATGAAGAGCCAGGGTGAGGGGTATAATTTTAAAAACTAATGATGGCATCATTTGGTGAGTGCTCTATGTGCTAGACACTATTTTTAAGTCCTTTATATTATTAACTAATTTAGTCCTTTCAGCAACTTTTGAAGTTGATATTACTATTATCCCCATTTAACAGACATGAAAAATTAGGGAAAGAAGTAAAAAACCATGCCCAGGTCACACAGTTCACAAATAGTAGAACTGGGATTCAAACTTAGGCAAATGGTGTCCAAAGTCTAACCTCTTAATCACTACAGTATGTACATGTACAATGTGACAGTTCGAAGCTTTTTATGAATCCCAGAAAAAGATCATGTTCTTAAAGATAATCTATTCCTGTTGGTGTGGGACCCTTTGATTGGATTGGATTCAGATGGTGGGGGGGACTTTCAGTGGATTACTTCAGTGAGGCATGACCCAGGGTGGGTCTTGGTCATCTTGCTGGAGTCCTTTATAAACAGAAGACTGAAAACAGGGACACACAGAGAAAAAGCCACAGAGATAGAGAGAACGAAACCATGAGCTCTGGGAGGAACTGGGGAGAGAGGAAGACACAGACATAGCAGCCAGAAGCTTAAAGAGAAGAGGCCTAGAGGAGAGGGGAAAGACAAACCATTTGCCTGATTACCCACAACTGAGCTTGGGAGAGAAATTAAGCCTAGAGGAGAAGGCAGAGACCCAGACTGGCAGAACTGCCATTGTGTCTTGCCACGTGGCAGGAGTCCAGGATCGCCAGCAGCAATCTCTGATGATACTTTGGTGTGGACATTTTCACAGCCTCAGAACTGTAAGCTTTAAACTTAATAAATTCCCGTTACAGAAGCCAACCCATTTCTGTTATATTGGTCCCAGCACCTTTTACCAAACTAACACATGTACATGCAGGGGTGTGTGAGTGTGTGTGTGTGTGTGTGTGTGTGTGTGTGTGTACTGGCTTTCTATATGAGACATAATTCTTACTGTGAGTGGTGCTTTTAAAAAGTTTGAAAAGCACAGATTTAATGATATAATACAAATGTAATTCAGATGTCAGCTTACTGCTCTTCCATTTCATTACTTCATATTCCCCTCACCCTCCCACCAGGACGTTTTGGAAGGAAAGGAGTTTGTCTTATGTAAGTTCTGGAAAAAACCCACACTGTATCCATGTTTCTGTTTGCTCTTACTTTTAATTTGCCTCCTCACTCAGGATGCTGCTGATCACTGCCTGGAAAACTTAGGTTTCTGTTCCTTTTGATATGATAATACTATCACCACATGAATGTCAGTAGTGGTGAATTTGGGGGGGTTCATAATTTCCTTTACTTCTGCATCCCAGCGTTCTCCCTCAGAATCCCTCCACACAGACAGGTATAGCAGGTTCGTGGGAATAGAGATGGAGTTTATATCACAACATAGAATGGAAAGCCAGAATCAGTAATTAAACATTCTTTTACCACCCCAAAATCAGGAATTTCTTACAGACCACCTTTTCCTTTAGGTTACATATCCCTAACATGGTATTAGGTCTTTCTCTTTCTTCTTTCCCATAGTCTCTATTCTGCTAACTCTTACCTCCACGTTCCTATTTATTTCTTATACAGGAAAGTGTCAATTTACCTTTGTTTACTTTCTTGGCTGCAAAAGATATTTTTCCCTAGACATTTGGGTCAGGTCAGATTTGGGGTCTTGGTGTGTCATTGGTAGTTCTTCTATTACCCCTGCATGTGAGAAAGGAGTAGATCAAGGCCCTATTGTCCTCCTGTCCAAGTAACTCCCAGGAGTGAAGGGAGGGGTGTGGGGAAGGGGGTGTTTTCCTCACTTCACATGCACCCAACTAGTTACTAATAGTCAGCATCTAAGTTGATCAGAGAACTATGTACCCTTACATGATCTCATTCTAAATTTCATTGGGTTATAGACATGCTTACTTTCAGGAGAAATTCTACTCTCTCATTTCTGATACGGCATGGCCTCTCATTCCATGCATATAGCAGATATCATTAACTATATTCCACTTCCCCCAAGCCCCAAAATTCTCAACACAGCCCCAGTACAGCCATTGCCAATCAATCAGGATTGAAAAAGGAGGTGAATTGCTTTTGCCCTTTGGCTAACAGCAAAAACTTTCTCAGAAAATTATGTTTTTGCCAATTTTTACAAAAAAAATTTTCACAAATAAATTTTCACTCTTTAAGGTAATAGTTGACTAGAGTGCAATGTATACTGATGCACATGTCTACAGCAATGTCCATTCTAACCCTCTCAAAGTTCCCTAGGCACCGTTTTCAGCCATATAGAAAATTAATGGAGCATATGTAGCTAAAGAAAATGTATATTTGGATGAAAACAAAGGTTCTTTTTAAAGAACAAATTCTTTCTGGCCCGCTTCTTTAAAAAAAAAAAAGATCTGAAAGCAATTTAGTAAATTTACTGCATGTAAATTATAATTAACTTTGGACAGAAATCATTTGTTTCCTTCAAAAGAGGTAGATAAACTCAAAGACAAGGAGACCAGATTCAAATCCTAATCCCAGAGTTAAGTGGGGCAGAAATAGACCCAATATGCAATGCCAACTATAAATATGTGCTAGGCTGTTTAAATTGCTGTAACTGTCCCAAACAGTACATTGCTCTTTTGCAGTAACAAAATCTTACACATTTATGGCTTTGACTACACAGCGGTTTTCTGAATATTATCATTTTAATTCAAACTGCTCAGCATACAAAATTGAGAGGAATTTGAGTTTACATACTGCAAGCACCAAGCCTGAAATGCAATATCAGAATCAATCAAAGTTTGTTAATAGATGGGTTAGTGAAATTTCGTGTCTGAATTGAAGCAGAAGTAAAAAATCTGCTCTTTTTCAAGGTGTTTTAGAATACCTACCCCAATCATACTCCCACCTGGGAAGATCATTTGCTGCCTACAACCTTTGCTGTGTGAATAAACCCTATGCTTCTACCTCCTCAGCCTACAGATGGCTAGAGAGGGGTCAACAATTAATTCTAAGGTAATCCAACATTAAGTCCACCAGAAATCTACATCATGACTTTGCAGAAAGATCCTTTTCCAAAAGTCTAGCCAAGCTAACTAGATTTTTCTCTTGGAAGGTGTCAGTTTGCCAGGGTTGCTATAATAAATACCACACTGATTGACCTAAACAACAAGAATTTATTATCTCACAGTTTGGGGGACTAGAAGTCTAAAGTCAAGGTGTCAGTAGAATCATGCTTTCTCCAAAGTCTCTGGCATCTGGTGGTAGCTTGTTGGCAATCCGTAACTCAGTATCTGCCTCTGTCACATGGTGAGCTGTATCTTTCTGTCTCCTAACTCCTACTGCTTATAAGGACCCCAGTCATATTGGATTACAGTCCACTCTGGTTCAGTTTGGCCTCATCTTAATAGGGTCTGTGAAGATCCTCTTTACAAATAAGTTCACATCCAAAGGACCAGGGATTAGGACTTGTACATGTCTTTGTAGGAGATATGATTCAATCCATGACAGAAGGTTATATTAAGAGATATAAAAGAAATGCCAGTTGGTGGTGAGCTGTGAAGCTGCAAGTTCAGGTCAACTCAAGGTTTAGAAGAGCCCTTTTGGACCATCTGTAACATCAGTAACCCAAGGAAATTTTTGAGGGAGGGTGGGGATTGAATAGAAACATAGAGAAAGGCAGAGATGACTGCACAGCATCTAAAATAGAAAGATGGAGAGGGTTAATTGCATCAATTCCTATCTTTTTGGTAATTTGCTCTAGCTCTCATGAAGTCCAACTACATAGTGATTCTAGTCTTCAATCTGTATTAAATTTGTAGAGCCTCAAGTAAAGGCAATTAATAGAGTTAGCTTGAATTGATCTCTGCTCCCGAATTAGTGTATACTAGAGAACCCCAATCAAAGCAATATCAGTAGTACTATACAGAAATAGTTTGATTTTCCTAGTTCTGATGAGTTATGAATCCTAAATATCTTTCTATCTTTTCTGTATCCAGAAACAATCATCTTGCTCAAATGAATCTATCATATTCTCATAATTGGTCATCTCATAATATAGAACCTGGACAGAAGGATGGATGGATTTCAAAAGTAACTCTGTCCTCCTGTTCTGGATCCCAGTCCCCTAGTGTCTCCTGGGTCACTGACCCATCAACTCTGCATCACTTCCCTCCCCACTCACTCATTTCCCTCAGCCCGTGGATCATGATATCTCACCATCTTGATTGCATTTAATCTTTCTGTAGTTAAGATATTACTTTTTTCTTCCCTTCTCAGTTAAGCATTCTGAAAGCCTACACAAGTATCTATAGTTTCACACTTCTCATTAACCCCTCAGCCAATCTGGCTTCTACCCTTGCTCCACAATATTCTTCTCATTAAACCCCCCTTTTTTTTTTTTTTTTTTTTTTTTTTGAGGTACCTGGGGGCCAGGGATTGAACCCGGGACATCATATGTGGGAAGCCAGCACTCAACCACTGAGTCACATTGGCTTCCCTTCCTCTCACTATACTCTTGATCACTGAATTGCCAACTCCAGCAATCTCTTTTATTTTTTTTTAAGATGTATTTATTTATCCCTCCCCCCACCCCCAACCCCACTGTTTTGTGCTCGCTGTCTGCTTTCTGTGTGTTCTGTGTCTGCTTGTCTTCTCTTTAGGCAGCACTGGGAACCAATCCTGGGACCTCCCAGAGTGGAGAGAGGCGCTCAATCTCTTATGCCACCTCAGCTCCCCGGTCTGCTGTGTTTCTTATTCTCTCTCCTCTGTGTCTCTTTTTGTTGTGTCATCTTACTGTGCCAGCACTCCGCTCGGGCCAGCACTCCAGCATGGGCCAGCTCACTTTTCACTAGGAGGCCCCACGAACTTTCTTTATGGTAGACAGGAGACCAATTGCTTGAGTCACATCTGTTTCCCAGCAATCTCTTTTAAAGCCTGAACAGAATATTCTCCATTTACTCCCATCAGATCTACTCCCTACCCTTTCCACGCCCCCTCCATACTAGGGAAAGATGAGTACTGCAACAACAGCTCTTTTTCCTTCTGGCACCCAGTTGAGTTTTGTCAATGCGAGGCACCCGAGAAGATCAGAGTGTGGGAAGTACTCCTCCAGCTCCTCCAGCTTCCTTCCTGCCCTGATGGTTTGGCTGTGACTATTTCTCTATTCATGGCCACAGCCTATGACAGGAAGCTGTCTTTTATAGCTAAAGTTTCTCCTTCCTCTCTCTCTCTCTCCCCCCACCTCTCTTTGTGTTAACTTTTTGACTGCCCATTCTCAATCTATTTTGTTAGTTCTTCTTCCTCTGTTACATTTTTATATCAGTGTTTCTCAAAGTACTAGCCTGGGCCATCTTTTCTTGCATAGTGCTTGGTATCTAGTAGGTACTCAATGTTTGCTGTAAAAATGAGTGAATATGTATGCTGATGACTACTAAATCTTAATCTGTACCTCAAATCTCTCCCATGATTTACTTATAAGTAAATTTCTTACTCTGTACTGAAGATTTCCACTTGGATGCCTCATAGGCATCTCAAACTTAGACATGTTCAAACCTGGATTAATTATCTTTATCCCCAAACCCTGGTTCATAACTGTATCCCCTTATCTTATTTAACAGCAATGGTATCTACCTGGGCACTCAATTGAGAAAGCTAGGTCATCCTAAAAAAACACTGAATTTCCCACTTTGTTTACTAAATCATGTCAACGCCCCCATATTAACTTCTTTTTCTGCCGTTGTTCTCCATCTGCTACTGTCTTCATTATGGCCCTCGTGGTCTCTCTTCTGATGACCGCAGAGAGTTGCCTGGTTGACCTTGTCTCCTGATTTATTCTTTTCCAAGCTACCCTTGAAATAGATTACAAAGTGATCCTTGTATGTTATTTCTCTATTTAAAATTATTTAGTAGTTCTGTATATGACCTTCTTGATAGGCTCCATACTTAACTTTCAAGCTTTGCATCTTTTATTTCCAACATGCACTTCACCCTAAACTACTTGACATTACTCAAAATACACCTTACTGTTCTCCTTGCCAGAATTTGCTGTCCAACTTTATCTTTCAATCTTTTTCCCATCATCTAAGACCTAATCTAAAAGTGATCTCCTGATGCCTTACCTCATTTTTTTAACCTCCTTTTCCTTTCTTCCCATACATAGTGCTATGTAAATATTTATATCTCTGAATACATTGTGTTGAAATTAGTTCCTTGTTTATCTGTCTAACCCAAGAGATTGTAAGATCGTTGAAGATATATTCTTATATAGTTCATTATCTTCAGTACTAGTGTGATGTCTGATATATACATGGCATTTATTAAATATTATATATGACTCTTGCTTTGAAAGATGTTTAGATTAGATGACTTCTAAAGTCCTTTCCACCTCAAGCTCTAGGATCAGTATTACTGGATTTTTAGGAATCTGCTTTACATTTTTTTTTTTTAAATTCACAAATTAAGTCAAGAACTTAAGGCGTATAGTGCATATTCTATATATTTCATTTTAATTTAGTGATATTTTTAAGCAGGCTGAAGTATAAATAAGAAGCTTTTTTAAAAAAGATACCTGGATTCCAAAAGAAAAATATTAGTGATTGTGGTTAGTTAAATGGATTTGGAGGAAGTTGACTCATGACTCATGTAAATGAATTTGGAGGAGGTTGACTAATGCTTTCCCACCTTCTGTCTAGACTAGAAGCTTAAAAAGCACACCTGTGACTCCCCAAACCTCTGATAAATTGTGCCTGGTAAGACGGTTTTGTATGAAGAAAAACCTCATCACCCACAATACCCACAACTATGAGTCTGGAGACTAGAATATGCTCAGAGTTGTCATTGAGTTGAGTGCCCAAGTGCTATTTACTTATGACTTCAACAATGGATCTTCCAAAGATTTTTTCCCCTTTGTGTCAGTTCAGAATGTATATTTCTGGAGTAGCTCAGGGAGGAGTCATTGTGGGAATGAAGAAAGTATAGACCATCTGTTAGTTTCCACTGCATAAAATCTCACCGCCGTTCTTCATAAATCAGTTTCAGGGGCCTTGAGTCTTTCTTCTCTCCCCTGCTGCTCCTACTCTCATTTGAGATTCTGTCACCCTCTTACGATCAAGGTTTGCAAAAGACTGGTGTTTAAGCAGCAATATTAAGTTTATTCATTGTGTTAAGAGAAAATGCAAGACAGCTCTTGCCGCCCCCCCCCACCCCCACCCCCCGTGGAGATAGCTCCCTCATCTGTTTGCTCCTTGTTTGCGCTCATTGTCTGCTTGTTAGCTGTTTTTGTTTTTCTTTAGGAGGCACCGGGAACCAAACCCAGGACCTCCCATGTGGGAGGCAGGCACTCAACTGCTTGAGCCACATCCACTCCCCAAGACAGCTCTTTAAAGTTATCTCATCGGGTGATTGGTTTATTCATTTATGGAAAAAAAATTTTAATTCCAGACTGTTACAACATAGAAATTAATAAAACAATCTTTCAAGTAATATATAGTTTTGGTAGTGATTTTTAAACTCTGATTTTTAGCAGCTTAATCCTTTTATCAAATGAAATGTATTGTATCTCCCCAATATACAGCACAAAAGCTGAGCACATCCCTGGCTAAAATAGCAATGAGGGATCTGAGCACTCCCGGAGCCCTTCCTTTGACTCCACCATGAGTTCCAGAGGCAGCACTGTGACTTAATAGATGAGCAGATAGGCAGATAGCTAATGCAATACAAGGAAGAAGCTGGCATATAGACAAAGAAAAGACTAAATTCTGTCTGGGGTATTTGGAGAGACATCACACAAGAATTGGTATTTGCATTATACATTTAAAAATAAACAGGATTTTGACAGAGAATATGGAGGGGGAAAGAAGGTAAGAATTAAGTAAAGGAAAATTTGAGCAAAATGCACAGAAGCTTGGAAGTATACATGTGTTTGAAGAATAAGCCACAAAATGTGGAGTCTTGGTCCTTGTTGCCTAAAATGTCTTCATTTCTCCTTCACTTGTGAATGAATGTTTGGCTGGGAAAATGTAGCACCATACAGAGTAGCTTCCCAAGTTGTAGACAAGGCTTTACCTCTGCTCTAAATAAGCTTGCCATCCAAAGAGGAAAATGAGACAAGTATATTAAATATAGGCAATATTGATATAAATATCAAGCCCTAATTAGAGAATTGCAAAAGTCACTCAGAGATCGTCCCACGTGCTTTGATCATTTCTACTTTTACCATTTCTCCTCTCATAGTCACTGAAATTTTCCCATATTGATAAGGTCAAAGGAATAAAATATATAGCCACATCACAAACTATTCTGAAGCTATTTGCTTCTACAATAAATATGAAGGGGTTGGATTAGGTCGTAAACTCCTTTTCTAGTTATAACATTGTCTGGTTCTAGGTAGCTAAATGTAGTCAGCACATATTTCCTCTTTCTCATCTTGTCTCTCTCCTTTGCTTCCTCCTCATCCTCTCTCTCACCCATATGCAATGACATATATATTAACAACTAAAAGCTTACTTAATCCTTAGCTAGTCTGAAGTTTTATTCAGAAGCATTTTGTCTCTAAGTAAATATTCTTATTTATTTACATATATAAGCAACTAATAAATATAAAAGTATATGTCATGTGTATAAGCATATGTTTATCATTGTACACATATGATTTGGTTGTGGGGAGTTTATAATAAAAAATGGTTAATGTCAAGTGTGGATCCATATCACTATTCAACGTGGAAAGACTACCAGAGACTGCCCAGCAGAGCATAAGGTCTGACAGGCTATTTCAGTGGCCTTCCTAAGGCCCATCAGAACTACTGGGACCAGGATTTGGATTGAGCAGTGGTCAGGTCAAATCTAGGGACTTCATTCCAATGGACACTGACCACCCCATAACACTTCCTTAGATCTCACAGGAAAACAAGATACCTTTTTACATCCCTTGAAGAAGTTTATCTGGGGTCATCTTGGTCCCAGAGTCTGTGAGGGCCCCATGAGACTTTCAGGACTTGTTTCCAGGTATTTGGGGCATTTAAAGACTAGTATTAATCCAGGCCCCAGACAGACCCTCAAAATCCAGTCCTCTTAGAAAGAGATCAATCCTAATAACTCATTCTCACAAGCAGTTCTTATTAATGCTGCATGTTTTAGAGCATTAAAAGGAAGGAAGGGCGAATCGGCTGTGGCTCAATCAGTAGGGCTCCCATTTACCATATGGGAGGCCCCGGGTTCGGTTCCCGGGGCCTCCTGGTGAAGGCAAGCCCGCCCGCGCGGCGTGGTTAGCTGACCCAGCGAGCACAAGCAGCAAGGGGGGGATAAATGAATAAATAAATTAAAAAATCTTTTAAAAAAATAAATAAATAAAAAATAAAAGGAAGGAAGGCAAGCATAGAACTGTGCAGATGTGGAAATGCTGAACTAACCCATGGATTAGACTATAGAAAGACATGGAAGTTTGGAAAAGCACAGGGAAGAAGCAGCTAAGCAGTCCATACAAACAGAATCTCAAATACATTTGTATTTCATACTCATAAAGACATTTATCTTTTCTCAAACATGTTAAATGTTAACTCGTTATAACCATTAAATACGTGTCCCAGAGACAAATCTTCAGTCTGTTCGTATGCCGGTTTTAACCGTTGGGGAATTTGATGTAATTATGAATTCCAAAAATGTAATTGGATCATGGTTGTAAACTGATCTGTTAATCTGAGCATGATTAGGTTATGATTAGGGCGTTGAGCCCCGCCCCTTGGTGGGTGGGGAATCGAATATAAAAGGCAAGGCAAAGAACAGAGTTGAAGCAGTCTTTTGAGAAGCAGTTTTGATGTTGGAAAGGCAGCCCCAGGAGAAGAGAAGCGAGCAGTTCACCTGATCGTCTACAGCTGACCTTGTGGAGGAAACAGGATCTAAGTCCGGAGAGAAATGCAGCCCCGGGAAGAGAAGAAACCCAGAAGCTTGAACCCTGGCAAACACCGGCAGCTGTCTTGCTCTAACACTGTGGCAATGGACTGTGGTGAGAGAAGAAACTTAACGCTTTACGGCCTGGTATCTGTGGACTTCTACCCCAAATAAATACCCTTTATAAAGACCAACCCAATTTTGGTATTTCACATTAACACCCCTTTGGCTGACTAATACACTGGTTGAGCCCTGAATCTCAACAGAGGTGTGGCCAACACCTACTCTCTAATTCATCCTACTCACTCAGGACAACTAACTAAATGATGATGATGGACAACGCCCATCCCGAAAACAGAGAATATCTACAACTGCAAGCAAGACAGTTCCATCCATCTGCCCCATGGGATCAAACTCCCTCTCAATCGGAAGCAGAGTGGGCATCACCATCCCAAAATCAAGACTGAGGAATGAACAAACATAAGGCGGGACTAAAGTAGACTTACTATTATTTTGGTAATAGAAGAACTTGTAACATCGATGTAAAGGCAGTGGTCACCAGAGGTTCTGAGGGGAGGAAGAGGGAAGAACAGGTGTAACATGGGCCATTTTTGGGACATTGGAATTGTTCTGCATGACATTGCAATGATGGATACAGGCCATTACACATTTTGTCAAAGCCTATAAAATTGTGTGGTGCAAAGTATAAACCATGGTAAGTAGCAATGCTTCAATATGTGTTCATTAATTGTAACAAATGTACCATACTAATGAAAGATGTTGTTAATGTGGAAAAGTGTGGGAGGGGAAAGGGGTGAGGTATATGGGAATCCTCTATATTTTTAATGTAACATTATGTAATCTAAAGCATCTTTAAAAATAAAATTTTTAAAACTATTTGGATAATGCCATAAAGGGAATAATAAATAATTAACTTGGTCTAAATTAATAGCAGTTGACTAGACTATTTTATAATGAAAACTTACCAAAAAAAAAACAAAACAAAACAAAACAAAAAAAATAAAACACAGAATAATCTGTTCATAGAAAATTTTATGGACTTCAGAAAAGTCTGTTTATTAACGTCTGTACTGTTGCAAGAAAAAAAAAGAAATCATACGAAGTCTTCACTCAGTAAATCTCAGTAATCAGAACACTTGTAGATACCTTAATTTTTCTTACTCTGTGAGGCTTTTAACAAGCTTTGCCTCATGTTTTAACATCTAGTACTTTGGTAATAATAGATATACCTAGGAGAGAGATTTAAATTGCAAAAGAGCAAAACAAAGAGAGCCTTTCTAATAAAATAAATCACACTATCAACATCTCTTGAAATTAAACTAAGTAAATTTTATAAAATTGTTGGATTAAGCTAGCCTTTAATTATACCAGAACTATTAGTTCTGTAATGATTATTATATGGGTTGATTATTTACTTTTAATTATTTATGTTTAGTAATTAATAACTTGATCAGGAAATTTTGCTTTTAGCTATGACTTGATTTGGAATGGCCATACTTTAATTATGGAAGCAACAACAGCAATCTCAATCAAGATGCAGAGAGCCAAATAGAATTATCTAGGGATTCACTTTTTTTTGGAGGGGGGGGGGATTCACTTTTGACAATTTTTTCAATGATACCTATTTCAGATTTGTATTGGTTAATTTTAGGTTGTCGTACATAATATAGATTGTGCCCATGTGTCATTTTTATAAAATCAAGTTTAAAATAACTTCAGAAATCAGATTTTTATAAATTTCCTTTAACATTTTTGTACACAGAACTTGGAAGTGGGTCATAGAGGGATAATATATTACATTATAGTAATTATAGACAAATATATGTGACTTATTTCAAAGTCATAACCAATGTACAACTTAATGAAGAAATTGGCTTTGAAGCTTTTGTTTTTTAGAAAACAATAATTTGAAGTGTCAGTATGCTATTTGGAACAGATTACTATCATGTTAAAGCAGAACCAATTTTTAAACTGTAATGGCAGCATTCTTTCAAACTATTGTGGCTTTCTAGAAAATATATATTTTTAATTGCTGGTTAATGTATGAACAAATTATATATTATCTCAGGCAACAATTAAGCAATTAGAGTGAAGTATTAACTACATGTCTTAAACTGGCTTTAATAAATATTTAAATTACCTATTTAATGAAAGAAGAATGGAATTATGGCTAAAGGGAAGGAAAATTATTTTTCATCTTCTCTCCTTTAATAGCACTATGATAGAAAATTGTCTTACAGTACTATTAAGCACTGCCTTACAGACATATAAACTATCTTACATAATATTAATATTATCCTACAGTAGCAATAAGATAGTGACTTATATATCTAAATCTTATAAATTTTGTGATATTTAAAACATGGCCACCTAAATTCCAAAACTATAAAGTTAATTCAGACAATTGAGTATACATTGAGTATACTGCACAAAATCATTCTTGAAATGTTCCCTGTATAGGGAAATGATATATAAATAGAGTTTGTGTCCTCTTCCCAAGATTTGCCTGATGTTTCTTGACCATGAAGCTCAATTACTTATTAATTTGGAGAGATTAATTAATGATGGTAAAGAGAAAGTCCTAGGAAGGTGTTTGTAAAATACCCCATGATGAAAAGAGTATGTAGCTTAAGCTTGACAAATGTGAAGTGACATCTGCCGGGACCTTTTGTAGTAAAGGATAAAGGAACTGGTTCATCAAGAAAAAGAATCCTTACTAGGAACCAGTGCAAGGAATAACATATCGTCTAAAGGAGCTAAGACATCTTGCTCACAGGAGATGAAAGTGAATATTTTTTAATTCATATTATGTAGACCACAGATAAGAAATCTTCTAGATCAAAACCTAGCAACATAATGGAAACTAGTTGAATACAACTAGATCTAAAAACATCTGTCAAGTGTTTAATGTGTAAAACTGAAATATTCTGGCTGTACTAGATGATCTTTAAAGACTCTTTCAGATCTACTGCTGTATCATATCATATTATGAAATAAGAACTAAAAGGACCTGTATCCTTCAAGTTGGTACTTTCTAATGGGAAAAAAGAATATGTTATCCCAGCAACGAAAAATCTCCTGGGCTATATGGCAAATGGATGGAATATAAAATACTTTAAATTATATGAGAATTTCAATTCCATATTTTTAAAACATGATTCTGTAAGGTTTAATGATGAAAAGCCCATTGAATGACATTATTAATTATTGAAGGAAAAAGTTCAATATTTTAATATTAATTGGGTCATTGGGTCTATTAAAATTTGTTAACTGAATTTCCAGCACTAGGCTCCTATCTTTGTGATATTTTCCTCACCGTATTGCAGTGGGCATTGGGCTCCTGGAAAGATGGCCCTAATCTTAATTCTTCTTTTTCCTCGATATCTAAAAGGGTGTCTGGTACCACAGCAGATATTTAATATAATGGCCCTTTTGGACACACCACTAAACTACTTAGGGGACTTGCAGAGGAATGTTTAGCAGAAGGTACCCTGATTTTCAGAACCCACAGGAGCCTATAGTTTGCTTGCTTACCTGAGGTTTCGGTTCCTGGTGCAAGTTCTCTCCCCCAGCCAAAGTTTGCTTCTCACCCCACCTCTGTCCTTACCTTATCACCTGCATTCACCTGCTACCTGCACTTGTGGGAAGTGATGCGCATTGACAGAGGAGAGTCTTAATGTAGGGGAGAGGTTAGCATGCATTGGGTGAGCTCTTCCTCAGTTTCCTGTGGAAATTGACTATGTAGGTAGTCCATGCTTAGAAATTTCACTCTCAGGTGTTACTTGATCACTTGCCCTAGGGCCAGGCAGAAATTTAAAAGGGGAGACACCTGAAGGACACTTGCCTGGGCTCTCTGAACATCCTCACTTCTAAACAAAGGAAACAAATCCTGCATGAGCCATACTTTTGTTTCCTGGCTCCCTGAGAAAGGACTCCACCTTTTAATATACAAGCAGTGTCTTGATCAAATTTTCCAAACACATTTTCTTATTAAATGCGAAAGTAAGAATGGCTATAAAGACCTGCTGCTGGTTGAAAACTTTGGCTGTACCGAGAGTTTCGTGTTAGAATAGGATATATTAAAATAAAGAGAAGAAATCTAGTGGCCTGAGGTCTGATGATATTTATCATCTCAGCAATCCTTCTTTAGCCTTTTTGGGATTTTTCACCTAGCCTACTGTGCACTCTCCCTAAGTGATATACTTCACTCCCGTGGCTTCAATTACTATCCATAAACTCATGACAACCAAATCTTCGGGCATTTGTCTCATAGACCAAACCACCCCAGATCACTCTTGACTCACCATGTATTTGTGTGGCTCACTCTTGCTCATTATTCAGATTGCATTTTAGTAGCACATTCTCTGATCTTCTAAGACTGGTTCATAACCTTTTCTATGTGTATCTGCTTTACCTTTATTGTACTCCTATGACAGAACTCATCCCATTCATTTGTTCAATCAATAATAATTGTTGAATGCTAAGTGCTTGGAATATAAAGATAAGCGAATACAGACAAATTCTGGAAGCACCAAAAAATGTAAAATTACAATAATGATAAGCACTACAAAAGAGAAACACGTGGTGTCATGAGAAAATAAAATACACTTATTTGAATTAGTCAGGGGGGTCAGGGGAAGGAACTTGAATAAAGACAGGATGAGGATGAGGATGACAATGAGGATGATGATGAGGTAACTGGGGAAAAAAGGGAAATAAGTAGAATTCTTAGTAGAGAGAAAAGTGTTGCTTCCTTTTTGAAAGTGCCTATTTAATTATTAATGTCTCTTATTAGCTGAGAAACTTCTTCCCTGGGTAGGAACATTATCTTATTTACAATTAAATTGCCAATACTTGCAAAAGTGCCTGGCATATAGTAGATACTCAATATGTTCAATAATTATTTGTTAATTCCAAGCCAGTATGAATGAGTTGCACCAACAGAATTCTAAATACTACTTTAGGCCCATGTTTATAAAATTGTGTTCTCCAGGAAGCAGATGTGCTCAAGCAGTTGGGTGCCCACCTACCACATTGGAGGTCCTGGGTTTGGTTCCCGGTGCCTCCTAAAGAAGATGAGCAAGACAGTGAGCTGACATAGTGAGCGGACACATCAAGATGATGCAAGGAGATGACACAACGAGATGATGCAACAAGGAGACACAATGAGAGACACAATAACGGGGGAGCGGAGGTGGCTCAAGAGATTAGGCGCCTCGCTCCCACATGGTAGGTCCTGGGTTTGGTTCCCAGCGCCATCTAAAAAAGAAGATGAGAAAACAGAGAGCAGACACTGAGTGCAAACAACGAGGAGGGGGTAGAAATAAATTTAAAAAGAAATTGTGTTCTCTGACCCAGATCTTCTGAATCAGAATTTCTTAGGGGGAAGTATGAAGTATGCTCCTTCTTGGAACCCAGATTCCCATGAGAAAGCCCAACCAGCCATGCAGAGAGGTCCACATGGAGGAGCTCTAAGCCAGCAGCCAGCATGTGAGCGAGGCCATTTGGAAACTTCCAGCTGCCCCATTACCTAGCTGATACCATGTGAAGCAGAACAGTTGCCTGGTCAATGCATAGAAGCATGAGAAATAATAAATTCTTTTTTAAAGCCACTAAGTTTCAGGGTGGTTTGTTACATTGCAACAGATAACCAAAACACATACATAAGCAAAAATCAAAGCATTGGCAGAGGAAAAAAGTTAATCTCCATTTGAAGCTAAAATGGGTTGCAGCCAGGCCTGCTGATGCTCATCTTCCCCTGTGTTCTTCAGCTTTCTCCAACTCTTGGGCCACGTGTAGGTTTAGCAGCAGACAAAGGGAACCAGCTTCTCGTGAAGAATGCTCGCATTATTTAAGGTGGGGGCAGTGAGAGACAAATGGGTTTCTGTCCATTCTCACAGGTTTCAGCTCTTGCTCAATGGGTTCCAGTTTGTTCCTGCTTTTCCACAATTTACATACTCTTCCCTTCTGGACTGCTGTCCCTGCAGATGTTTAAATCCAGCATCAGACACAAACACATAATGATCTTCATAGAGATCATTTCACCAGTTCCTAAAAATGGCATTAGGTCAAATCATATATTGATATCCTTTCACTGGTTATGGCTCTGCATCTCTGATCAAACCCTGATTGATACAGAATTTAGGAAGGAAAAGAGACTACACCTCCTGAGAGAAGGAGTGGTAAAGTCATGTTGCAAAGGAATGTGCAGGATGGGATGGGTTTATGTGATTACTTTTGGTAACAAACTAGAAAAATAAACACTTTCCTCTAAGTTCTTGAACATATTTATAATACCTGATTCAAGTTTTTGTCTGTTAATTCTAACATCCAGGTCTTTTCAGAGTTAATTTCTATTGACTTTTCCTCCCTGACTATGGGTCACATTTCCCTGTTTCTTTATATCTAGTAAATTTTTCACAGAATACTAGATATCATGAATGATACATTTTAGAGAATTGATTCTGTTATCTTCCTCTAAAAAGGGTTGAATTTTTGTTCCAGCAGCAGCTGATTACCTTGGCTGGTTTCAAACTCCAAAATCTGTTTCCTTTGCTTTGAGCAGTGCTCAACTCTAGGCTTAGGACTTGTAGATTTCTAGCTGTTGCTCTCCACCATGTTTCTTTTTTTTTTTTTTTTTTCCCAATATACTTTTTTATTTTTAAAAAAAGATACTTAGATTACATAAATGTTACATTAAAAAATATAGAGGATTCCCATATACTCTGCTCCCTACCCCTGCCACATTTTCTCACATTAATAACATCCTTCATTAGTGTGGTACATTTGTTACAGTTGATGAACACATTTTGGAACATTGCCACTAAGCATGGACTATAGTTTACATTGTACTTTACACTCCATCCCGCACAATTTTGTAAGTTATGGCAAGATATATAATGGTCTGTGTCTGTCATTGCAATGTCATTCAGGACAATTCCCTAGTCCCAAAAATGCCCCCATATTACACCGATTTTACTCTCTCCCTCCCCTCCGAACCTCCAGTGACCACTGCCTCCACATCAATGATAAAAGTTCTTCCATTGCTAGAATTACAATAAGTCTATAATAGAATACCAATAAGTCTACTCTAGTCCTTCATTCATTCCCCAATCCTGAGGAATCTGGGATGGTGATGCCCACTCCACCTCTAATTAAGAGGGGGCTTAGATCCCATGGGGCAGATGGATGGGAAGATCTTGCTTACAGCTGCAGACTTTGTTCCTTGGGATGGTCATTGTCCATCATCATCTCCTTGTTAGTTGTCCTGGGTGAGTCCAATGAACTGGAGAGTAGGAGTTGAAATGCTGTTGAGATTCAGGGCCCAGCTGGCACATGGATAGCCCAAAGATTTAAGTCTCTTGGACATACACCTATCCACTCTAGAACTAACTATAAGTTCAAATAGAAGGGGCAGGAGAGCCATGTGTAGGGAAACCACAACTGAGTCCAACTCTGTCACACTGGGGAGCATAAATTCCAAAGTAGGGCCCTCTGGCAGGGCACCAAACTCCTGAGCTGTCTGCCTTGCCTATAGTGTCTGGATGACTCCAAAGCCCTCAGAAGCCCTGCTATTTAAGGCAATATTTACTTTGGCACTCAATCAGATCCTGCTGAGACATGTATAAGCGAACCCCTGGAATGACCTCCCAACTCATTCTGAAGACTCTTTGCCATATAAACTCATTTGTCTTTACCTTTTCTCCCTTTTGGTCAAGGTCTTTTTCTAGTTGCATTGCTAGTTGGTTCTTGGTAGTAATCCCTCAGTGCCAAGGAGGCTCATCCCTGGGAGTCATGTCCCATGCTGGGGGGGAAGTTACTGCATTTATATGCTGAGTTTGGCTTAGAGAAAGCCCACATTTGAGCAACAAGGAGGCTCTCAGGAGGTAACTTTTATATAGCACCCTATAATACTAGGGCAAATTTCAATTTCAAAATTAAAGCTTCATAAGTACAGTCATAATATCAGTGGACCATCCTCCTTCACTAGTCTCTGTCCCTGTACTCGGGGGATTCTGGCTGTCCCATTAGAAAAAGTGACAGAGCTCCCCAGGATGAGAATTCAATATTCTTTTGGTTATCATGTGAATTTCCACCCACCGTCACAGTGCCCCATGAACACTTGAACACATTTATATGCCTTATAGGTATGCCCCAGGTGAACATCCTTCCATGCATCCCCCATCACTGATACCCCACACCAATGATCCTCCCTTGTCACAGTTGTAACCCTTCTGTGATCCAAAACTTCTTTGAAAATGAAGCCAACAAAATAACCAAATACATTTGATAAGAAAATGAAATAATAATGATAGTTTTAAAAATAAGAAATAAAATATAAAAAAATATTTTAAAATTGGAGTAATAAAAAATAATGAAAAAAATTTTTTTAATTTAAAAAATTTTTTTAGTTTGTATCTTTCATCACAGTAAGATCTGTTGTTTTGTATGTACAGTGACATTTTCTTCCGCTTATTCCCCCAGTGTCTTATTTTTTATATATTGTCTTCAAAGAAGCTTTAGGTTACAGAAAAGTGATGTACAGAATATAGCAGATTTCCATATACCCAACATCCTCCCCCCTTTCCCCTATTAATAACATTTTACATGTAGATGGTACATTTGTTACAATCGATGTACAAATGTTGAAACATTGCTACTAACCATGGTCAATGATTTACATTATGGTTTACATTTTGATCCATACATCTTTATAAATTTTGATGAAATTTTACTTGGCCTGTATCCATTGCTGCAAGATCATGTAGTACAATTCTGTTGCCCCCAAAATGCCCCATGTTCCATCTATTTTATTCTTCTCTCCCCCTCCCCTCAGGACTGACGGCAACCACCAAGCTTCACTCCTTGAAGAACAAGATTCATAGTTATTTGCAACAACACTAAGGGCTTGTCATACTGGCCTGTCCTACCTTATTAGGCACTGCTCATTCTCTTGAGAGAGTCCTGCCCCTCTATTTGAGAACATAGCAGGACTCCCCAGGATGGGAGTCCAACACTTTCCTGCTCATTATGTGGCTCCCTACACACTGATATACCCCGTTATGACAAGATGAATTCACACACTCCCTAGAGGCCTGCCCTAGGTGCGCCCTATCCCACATGTCCCCCACGTCCAACACCCTAAACCAGTAACCCTCCCTGCCATATTTTCCAAAAGAACATTCCCAACGTTGTAGTGTCAACCATATGCCTGCAAATCCCCAGAGTTCACTTGTTCCCTTTCCCAACCCTCCCCCATTTCTATGGACAGTCCACCCCACCCTCCCCACCCTACCCCCCTCACAAACCAGCACTGCCCAACCCAAAAGAATCACTGCACCAGTCATGCCCATCCACTGCACAACTACACCCATATGGGCATTGGCTCACAACCTTCTTCTCCATTTCTGTCTCCTGTAAACCTGTCTTCCAGACCCTAACTCTGTGAGTCTCCACAATTTGATTAATTCATATCAGTGAGGTCATGTAATATTTGTCCTTCAGTGCCTGGCTTGCTTCATTCAACATAAGGTCTTCAAGATTCATCCATGTTATCCTGTGAGTTAATACTGCATTCCTTCTTACAAATGAGTAATATTCCATTGTCTGTATATACCACAACTTGTGTATCCATTCATCTGTTGATAGACATTTGGATTGTTTCCCACTTTTTGCAATAGTGAATAATGTTGGTATGAACATGGGTGTGCATATATCTGTTCGTGTCCCTGTTTTCAATTCTTCTGGGTATATACCCAGCAGTGAGATTGCTGGATCATCTGGCAGTTCTATAGTTAGCTTCATGAGGAACTGTCAAACTGTCCTCCACAATGGCTGCACCATTCTACATTCCCACCAGCAGTGGATGGATAAGTGTTCCCATTCCTCCACATCCTCTCCAACACTTGTATTCCTGTTTATTTTAATGGTCGCCAATCTAATGGGTATAAGATGATATCTCATTGTAGTTTTGATTTGTATTTCCCTAATAGCTAGTGATGTTGAGCATCCATCCATGTGCTTTTTAGCCATTTGTATTTCCTCTTTGGAGAAGTGTCTATTCAAATCACTTGCCCATTTTTTAAATGGGTTGTTTGTCTTTTTATTTTTGACGTGTAGGGTTTCTTTATATATGCTAGATATTAGGCCCCATTCAGATATATGGTTACTGTATTAATCAGCCAAAGGGGTGCTGATGCAAAATACCAGAAATCAGTTGACTTTTATAAAGGGTATTTATTTGGGGTAGAAGCTTACAGTTACCAGGCCATAAAGCATAAGTTTCTTCCTTCACCAAAGTCTGTTGCCACATGTTGGAGCAAGCCTGCCAGGGTTCAGGCTTCTTGGGTTCCTCTCTTCCCAAGGCTCCATTTCTCTCTAGGCTCAACTCCTCTGTTTCCTCCACAAGGTCAGCTGTAGACTATGAGGCTGTCTAGGCTTTGCATCTCTCCACAAGGCCAGATGTGCACTGTCAGGTGAATGGCTTGTCTCTTTTCCCGGACCTTCTTTCCTTCCTCATCAGAACTCTAACATCAAAACTCCAACTCTGTCCATCGCCATATATTTTACCTTTGATTCCCCACCCACCACAGGGCGGGGCTCAACACCTTACTGACATGGTCCATTCAAAGCCATAGTCATAACTTAATCATGCCCAGATAAACAGACCAGTTTATAAGCATAATGCAATATCTATTTTTGGAATTCATAACTGTATCAAACTACCAAACTGCTACAGTTACCAAATATTTTCTCCCTTTGAGTAGGCTGCCTTTTCGCTATCTTGACAAACTCCTTTGAGGTGCAAAAGTTTTTAATTTTGAGGAGGCCCAATTTATCTTTTTTTTTTTTTTTTTTTCATTGCTTGTGCTTTGGGTGTAAAGTTCGTGAAACCATTTCCTAATACGAGATCCTGTAAATGCTTCCCTACATTGTCTTCCAAGATCTTTGTGATCTCGGCTCTTATATTCAGATCTTTGATCCAACTTGAGTTAATTTTTGTTTAAGGTGTAAGATGGTGTTCCTCTCTCCTTCTTTTGGATATGGATATCCAGTTATCCAAGCACCACTTGTTGAAGAGACCATTCTTTCCCAACTGAGTGGGCTTGGTGGCCTTTTCGAATATCAATTGACTGTATATACAAGGATCTATATCAGAACTTTCAATTTGGTCCCACTGGTCAGTATGCCTATCTTTGGGCCAATACCATGCAGTTTTGACCACTGTAGCTTTGTAGTATGTTTTAAAATCTGGTAGTGTCATTCCTCTGATTTCATTTTTCTTTTTCAATATGTTTTTGGCTATTTGGGACCTCTTGCCTTTTCAAATAAATTTGATAGTTAGCTTTTCCAATTCAATAAAAAATGCTGTGGTAAATTTTATTGGGATTGCATTAATCTATAAATCAGTTTGGGTAAGATAGACATCTTAATGATGTTTAGTTTTCCTATCCATGAACAGGGAACATTCTTCCATTTATTTAGGTCTTCTTTGATTTCTTTTAACAATGTTGTGTAGTTTTCTGCATACAAGTCATTTACATCTTTAGTTAAATTTATTCCTAGGTATTTGATTCTTTTAGTTGCTATTGTATATGGTATTTTTTTCTTGATTTCCTCCTGAGTTTGCTCATTATTTGTGTACAAAAACGCTACTGATTTCTGCACATTGACCTTATAACCTGCCACATCACTGAACTCATTTATAAGCTCTAGAAGTTTTGTTGTAGATTTCTCAGGGCTTTCTATCTATAGGATCATGTCATCTGCAAATAGTGAAATTTTTACTTTTTCCTTTCCAATTTGGATGCCTTTTATATATTTTTCTTCTCTAAGTGCTTGAGCAATGTTACTTATACAATGTTAAGCAAGAGTGGTGAAAATGGCATACTTGTCTTGTTCCAGATCTTAGAGGGAAAGCTCTTAGGAGTTCACTATTTAACATGATGTTAGTTGTGGGTTTTTCATATATACCCTTTATCATGTTAAGGAGGTTTCCTTCTTTCCTATCTTTTGAAATGTTTTTATCAGGACAGGGTGCTGTATTTTGTGGAATGCTTTTTCTGTATCTATAGAGATGATCTGTGATTTTTTTCTTTCAGTCTGTTTTTGTGGTGTATTACATTGATTGATTTTCCAATGTTGAACCATCCTTGCATACCCAGGATGAAACCCACTTGGTCATGGTGTATAATTAGTTATGTGTTGTTGAAATCGATTAGCAAGCATTTTGTTGAGGATTTTAGCATCTAGGTTCACTAGAGAGATTGGTCTATAGTTTTTCTTTCTTGTGGCTTCTTTGTTTGGCTTTGGTATTAGGGTGATGTTGGTATCATAGAATGAGTTAGGCAATGTTCCCTCCACTTCTATTTTTTGGAAGAGTTTAAGCAGGATTGGTGTTAGCTCTTTCTGTAATGTTTGGTAGAATTCACCTGTGAAGCTGTCTGGTCCTGGGCTCTTCTTAGTTGGGAGGTTTTTGATGACAAATTCTATCTCATTACTTGTGATTGGTCTTTTGAGTTCATCAATTTCTTCTTTCATCAATGTAGGCTGCTTGTGTGTTTCTAGGAATTTGTCCATTTCCTCTAAATTATCCATCTTGTTGGCATACAATTTTTCAAAGTATCCTCTTATCAATCACACTGTGGGGGCCGGGAGGCAGGGCAGGGAGACAGACAGATGGGAGCAGCGTGGCAGCTAGCTGATTGGTGGCATGGTGCAGGGGGTGCCCCAATTCTAACTCAAAGTATCCTCTTATGATACCCTTTATTTCTGTGAGGTCAGTGGTAATATCCCCTTCCTCATTTCTTATTTTATGTATTTGCATCTTCTTTTTTTCTTTGTTAGTCTAGCTAAGGGTTTGTCAATTTTATTAATCTTCTCAAAGAACCAGCTTTTGTTTTTGTTTATTTTTTCTATTGCTTTCTTATTTTCAATTTCATTTAGCTCTGCTCTAATCTTTGTTATTTCCTTCTTTGTACTTGCTTTGGGGTTAGTTTGTTGTTCTTTTCTTAATTCCTCCTGTTGTGCAGTTAGGTCTTTGATTTTAGCTCTTTCTCCTTTTTTAATGTAGGCATTTATGGCTATGAATTTCCCTCTCAGCACTGCTTTTGCTGCATACCATAGGTTTGCTACACTGTGTTGTCATTTTTGTTTGTTTCAAGGTAGTTACTGATTTCTTTTGCAATTTCCTCCTCGACCCACTGATTGTCTAAGAGAGTGTTGTTTAACTTCCATATCTTTGTACCTAATCTGTTTCTCTGCCCTTTACTGATTTTCAGCTTCATTCCATTGTGATCAGAGAAATTATTTTGTATAATTTCAATCTTTCCAAATTTATTGAGAGTTGTTCTGTGGCCTGGCCTGTGCTCTATCCTGGAGAATGATCCATATGCACTCAAGAAGAATGTATATCCCATTGTATTTGGGTGTAATATTCTATGTATTAGGTCCAGATCCTCTAATGTATTGTTCAAGGTCTCTATTTCTTTATTGATCTTCTGTCAAGATGTTCTGTCTAATGGTGTATTAAAGTCCCCCACTATAATTGCAAAGGCATTTATGTCTCCACTTAGTTTTTCCAATATATGCCTCATGTATTTTGAGGTATCCTGATTAGGTGCATAAATGTTTATGATTGATCTTTCTTCTTGATAGATTACCGCTTTTATTAATATTTAGTGTCCTTCTTTGTTTTTTTACAATAGTTTTGCATTTAAAGTTTATTTTTTCTGATATTAGTATAGCTACTCCTGCCCTTTTCTGATTATTGTTTGCATGTAAAATTGTTTTCCAACATTCACTTTCAGCTTCCTTGCATTCCTGGGTCTAAGGTGAGTTTCTTGTAGACAGCTTATAGATGGGTCATATTTCCTTATGCATTCTGCCAATCTGTGTCTCTTGATTGGAGAGTTTAATCCATTAACATTCAATGTTATTACTGTCAAGAAATTACTTACATTAGCCATATTTTCTTTAGGTTTATGTATGGACAATTTGACAAGTATATGTCTTTGGGTAGGCCTGTTAGGATTTATACTGTTTGGGGTTTGCTGTGCTTCCTGGACATGTATATCTATGTCCCTCAATAGAGTTGGGAAATTTTCAGCCATTATTTCCTCCAATACTCCTTCTGCCCCCTTTCCCTTCTCCTCTCCCTTTGGGATGCTTATAATGCTTATGTTTGAGCATTTCATGTTGTCATTCAAATCTCTAAGTCTCTGCTGGATTTTTTTCTTTTTATCTATGTGTTCTACTATCTGTCTGAGTTCAGCTGTACTGTCTTCTGCATCACGGATTCTTTCCTCTGCCTGTTCAAATCTGCTCTTATATGCTTCCAGTGTACTTTTTATTTCTTGCATTGTGCCATTCATCGCCATCAGGTCCATTATCTTTTTATGTATGTTTACAATTTTTTCAGTATGTTCTCCCAGTGTCTTTTTTTTTTTTAAGATTTATTTTATTTATTTATTTTATTTATTTATCCTTGTTGTTTTTGTTTGCACTGTCTTGCTCTCTGTGCCTATTCACTGTGTGCTCTCTGTGTGTCTGCTTGTCTTCTCTTCTTCTCATCTTCTCTTTAGGAGGCACTGGGAACTGATCTTGGGACCTCCAATTTGGGAGAGAGGTGCTCAATCACTTGAGCCACTGCAGCTCCCTGGTTTGTTGTCTCTCCTCTTTTTCTCTTTTTGCTGTACCAGCTTGCCTTGTGGGCCAGTTCTCTGTGGGCCAGCTCTCCATGTGGGCCAGCATGCCACCCAGGCCAACTCGCTGCATGGGCCAGTCACTTTCACCAGGAGGCCCTGGGAAATGAACCCGGGACCTCCCATATGGTAGATGGGAGCCCATTCCCTTGAGCCACATCCACTCCCCACTGCCCCCCAGTGTCTTCTTATTATCCTTTATCTCTTCCTTCACTTCATTAAGTTGATTCATGAAATTTATTTGGACATCCGTGATTAGTCGTTCCACATTCTGCATCTCCTCCTGTTCTTCAGTTTGTTTGTTAAACTGGGTCATGTCTTCCTGTTTCTTAGTATTGCTTGTAATTTTTTGTTGGTGTCTGGGTGTGTGTTTATCTTGATGGGCTTATTTGGTTGGTTAGCTTCTCTTTCTACTCTAGGGTTTTATTTTGTTACTTCTTTGTGTGTGGTAAGGTTAATTTTTCATACTTGGTTCCTCTTATTCTCTATCCTTGCAGTTGTCTGTGTTCACTTGAAAAAAAACTTAGCACCAGAGAAAAGGAGAGAGATAAGAAGAGAAAAAGAATAATAGTAATAATAATACAAAAATGGTAGAAAAGGAACTTTGCAAGAGCTAGGAAACTAAGGAATGTTGTGTAAGAAATCATAAAAAATACAAAGGAATAAGAATAAAGAGAGATGTAATAGAAAAAAAAATAAAACCAGAAACAAAATAGAGAGAAAAAATAGAGTGAATTAAAAGGCCAGAGAGATGAGAAGAGAAGGAAAGAGAAAAAAAAGGAGAGAGAAAGGAAAAGAAAAAGTGAAGATTAAACAAGAAGTGGTGGAATGGAAGAAAAGCAACAGAAGTCAGAAGACAGAAAAATGAAGGAAAGAAGAGAAATAAAGTAGGTTGAAAAAATAAGTAAAAGGAAACAAAGAAAGGGAAAGCAACAAACAAGAAACAAAACAGCAACAAATAAGCAACCCAGGAAAAACAGCCTTCCCTCTTAGGCCCCTAGAGACCTTCTCAGGCTGCTGATGCTTGTCAATTAATTATCCTGCACCCTGCCTTCCACAGGTGATGTATCCAGTTTTAGTGAATATATTAAAGGAAAAAGAAAGAAAAAAATTCAAAAAACATAAAACAAAACAGGAGAAACTCAGCCTATAATTTCCCTATCATAAGGTACTAGCTGCATGCCTTATCTCTCCCTGGATCCCTTCTCTTAGGAGGTCCTGGAACTCAAACCAGCAACCTTCTATGTGCAAGGCAGGAATTCCTCCACTGCACTACAGCAGTTCTATAGGATAAATAGGCTTTTTAAAGCTTATTGGGCTCTTCCAGCCCCCATTTCCCTTAGGCAAGTTGGACTTTTAATAGTTGTCAGTGGCTGGACTAGTCAGTTGCCTGTCTCTGCCCCCTCCCTGACCAAGTTCCTCTCTCCCAGGGCAGCTGGGTATAACAGCCTGCCTGAGCAGATTTCCCCCTCTCCTCTCCCTGAGGCCACCTCAGTGCTGGCTGGTATCCTCCCCTAGATTCAAAGGGGACTCAGGTGTTCAAACCCACAGAAAGGAAACCACTCTCTACCCTTTGCCAGACACCTCTTCCTCCCAGAGAATGCTCCCTCCCACTGAGCTGGCTGGTGAGAGCCAGGGGGTCCATGGAGGCTAAATAGCCTTGATTGTGGAGCTTAGCTGCTCATTGTTTCCAGCCACAGGGGCGAGCAACTCACGTTTTTTCCCCCCTTGGGCTCTTTATCTTTTTGTCCAGCTCCCTCCAGATGATGCTCTGAAGCCTCCTGCTCTGTGGATTCCCAAAACAGTTCACTTGGGTAGGATTTTGCCCCTTCTCTGCCGTTTTTTGTGAAAGAGTTGGGCAGTGCTTACCTACATCGACGCCATTTTCCCACAACTCCTCCACCACGTTTCTTGTAGTCCCCCCTGCTCATGTGCAGCTCTGGGGTCAGACAAGAATTTGAGTAGACTTTCCAGGTCATTACCTCAATTACCAGCCCTTCTTGCAGTCCTTAACTCTACCATTTGACTTTTCAAGCCAATAAGCTGTGGCTTTCCACTTGAGTTCCATCTGCCTTGCACTACACGCTCTGGGAATAGCCTCAAGTGTGGTTCCCTACTTTTACACATCAAATCTCCAGTTTCTGCCTGCTTTTGGCCATTCTCCAGTACCTTCAAATAGCTGTATCTTTTCTATTTTTACCAGGTTTACAATTATTATCTGCAGAAGTGTTAGTCTCATACAAAATACCTTGCCATTACCAAAACCAGGAGAAACTGTATCAGCACACATTTTTAAGTTTAACGGGTATTTTTACTTTTATCATCCCTTGAAAGAGAATTAAGAGAGCTATTGTGTCATGGACAAAACATGATTTCACTACTTAGTAGCTCTCTGAATATGGGCAACTTACCTAAGTTCTATATGTTAGCTTCTTTAAAGAGGGATAATATCTCACAATGTGATTGGGAGAGTAATTGAAGTAATATAGGTACACCATTTAACACATAAAAATGCCTGACACATAGTTAGCATTCAAAAATTATAACTCATTTAATAGTTGGATTGAAAAGTCTGGAATCATGTTTCTATCATTAATTGCCACCAAGACCCTTGACTTGCATAGTCTTCCTAAGTCACATGGAGCGTTAATAATACCTACATGGTCTCCTGCACTGGACTGTTTTGAAGATTCAATGAAGGTGAAATGAAAGTGTTAATCATCTTTCAGATTAGAAAACTAAGAGCTAATAGTTGAAAACATACTTCCAAGGTCACCATTAGCAAGTAGCAGAGCCAGGAATGTAAGACAAAGCCTTAAGTTCCTGAACCCAGGATTCATTTCATTTTATCACACAGCTGCCTCCTTAAAGCTTTCAAAATCTCCCCTTGCCTAGGCCAGGATTAATCCCAGAGCCTGGGATAGGATTAAGCCCCAAAAGAAGAGGCCCAGTTGCTGGAGTGAAGGGGCCCTGGGAGTGGAGAGTGAGGACAGCTAATAGACCAATCTTTCTCTTTGTAATAATCGTCTTCCCAGCCTCCTGAATTCAATGCCCTGAAGTCATCTTTGACTTTCCCTTCTTCACCCATAGCTGTGTTTCCAAATCCTACCATTTCACATATGTTATATATATATGTGAAATGTTTTACAGGTTACACTTTTTCACTATCCTTTTATCCTCATTTCCACTGCTGCCCTGCCAGCAAAGCATTTACTGCTCTATACCTGGATAGCCTCAGATGGGTATATTCTTCCTCTGTCTGGTTTCCTTCAGTGCTATTGCTAGGTGACTCCTCCAAAGATATCACTTCTAGGATTCACATTATGTGTGAGCAGATTATGCACATCTCTCCTCAACTCCTCAGTTAGTGACGACATGGTCATAGCTATAATGGACCATGGTGGGTGTATTTATGGGATATGAGCAAATGCTATGAACTAAGGCTTATTTCTCTCCAGGGGGCCTGTTGTTAACCATTTAGCAGCACACCACTGATTGCATCTGACTTATTTGCTCCTTATAGGTACCATGTGCAGTGCCTGACACAGAGCAGTACTCATCTATATTTGCTAATATAGATTAGCAAATATATAATTTGTTAATTAAATATTTATAATTATAATTATATAATTATATAATATATTATATAATTATAATTATAAAATATAATTATAATTATTACTTTAATAATAATTAAAGTCCCTCTCCCACTCATAAAAATCTGCACATCTTGTTCACCACAATTTGCCTAACTCTTCTGCATAGCTTTCTAGATTTTCTTGATTTGGTCCTTCCCTCTGCAGTCAATATGACTTTCCATTCTTCTGTAGCCAGGTTCCCCTTAAGCCCATAGAGCCACCTCTGGCAGTGGCATGCCCCGTGTTACTGCCTCCTCTCTGCTTCAGCTCATGCCCTTCCTCCCAGCTGGAAAGCCTTCTCTCTCCTTCTACTTTTCCAAATCCTAACAGTTACACATATTGTAATGCCACAAAACAAGTTTTTAAGTTATAAAATTTATGCATTTTTAAAGTAGATTAGTGCAGTGTGTGTATATGGTATCTTACTCGGCAATCGTGTCCTTCCTCCTTTTTTATTGATAAAAAGCCTTTGGTTTTATGAAATGATGGTGGTAGTTGGATACACTTGTTAATTTAATACCTCTACTTTGCAAAATTAAAAAGTTGGTAATTCTATGATTTTCCCTTACTCCCACCCTCACTAAAATCTTAAAATATGTACACATACACACACACACACCAACTCCAAACCACTGTGTTACAGTGTTTCAGCAAATGACTGAATGAGAGAATTATTCACTGCAACTAACTCTATCAACCATTTGTTCACTTCCCTGGGAATGCTCATTGTCTGCAATGAGGCAGTCACTCATAGTTACTGACTTAGGCCAAAGGAAGATAGCTTGTACAGCAAGGTCAATGCACTTGGCCACTCAGATTGTGCCACTTGCCATGACATTGTGCCATTTGCCATGAGTGCTATGTGAATTGTAGCTTCTGGAGATGTACAATGCAGTGGCCACACACTGAATCTAATTGCTGGGCAATTAGACAATCTGAGAAATGAAAGTTCTAATCCAGAGGCAAATGCCAGCTTTGTAACTGGGACTATTAATTCATCTGCATCTTATTGAAAGAAGTAAGATTCCATTCAAAACATAAATGGATTAATTCTTATGATATGCATTGTTTTGAACCTGAGAGGATACATAGATGGATCAGAAAATGTTTCTGCCCTCTTGTTTCTTACAGTCTAACCAAGGAGAAAGACCATTTTCTACATACTAATTATAATTCAGAGAATCACAATCGAGACTTAAATTCACCAGAGGTAGCACATAGATTGGAAAGTTTGAATCCCAGCTTCATCACTAGAAGTCCTGTGAACTTGGGTGTGTTCCTTGACCTCTAGGGTAGTTAAATTTCCTCATATGTAAAATGTGAATAATAATAATTAGTATCTACTTCGTAGGGGTGTTAAAAGACTCAAAAATGTGTTAGCATTTGGAAATGTTTAGCACAGGATCTGGCACAGAAGAAGTGCTAGGTAAGTTTCTGTTTAGACATAACTTCAAATATATGGATTTTCAAATTTTGCTCTGGTTTATGTCTTATACCAGTGGAAGACTTCAAGCAGTGTATGTTGTTTGGGCTCATTTTGGGGATGGGACAAAAGGAAAATAGAGGAGGGGAAGTCATCGGTATTGATACCATTGCTCTCCTAGCCTTCAGTGGAACGAAGACACCTCAGGATTCAGAGTTTCTGGTTCCAGGGAGAGCGGAAAATAAACTGGAACCACCTCACTTCACAGAAACAAACACAAGCACATGTTTTATTAACTCAAACAGCAGGTGAGGAAATTAAAGCCAAGCTTCAAGACGAGGTGGGAAAAGTCTCAAATTACAATCAATGTGCCTCGACAGAATTAGACTATTCAAACAGAAACTGGAAACGTCAGGGGCTCACAAACAACATAAACCCAAAGTATCAGTTTACCTCTTAATTGTATTCTGCTATCAAAGCAGATTGACAGAATGCATCAAAACTCTAATATCCAGTGACATTTAATTACTCTAAGTATAGTTTTAGAAATTTTTTGTAGGTATTTTTAGAAATGTTTCCAGAGTCTAATAGGAAAAAGCACTGCAACAAAAGAAAGACTTCTATATTTGTTGCATTGTCCTTACACTAAGTTAATATAGGAAATAAGAAGTTAGATACACAATAATTACATATTCACTTCTGAAGTATTTAAAGAAGCAATTGACATTTTACATATTGAGATAATTATATGAACATTATTACATAACTATTTACTTTAGAAATAACACAGTGGGTATCTTACCTTCACTTTCCTTACCTTTTTTATCCTATTGATTTGAGACAGACTTTTCCTGTAAAAGGAATCTGAATCTTAATGATTCAGTGGTAACCATCAAACAGTCATAATTGCCTCTTACCTACAAGATGGATCAGAGGTTAAATCTGCCTATTTTACCTCTGTCATGACTCCCGACCTGTTTTGAAATGATCCCTTTGAATTGTGATCTAAATAACAACCTTCATTGATTTCACTTGAAGACACTAGAAAATACTGTGATAAGCTGTCCAAAACAACTTTTCAGAAACTCTGAGCAAAATAGACAGCATTGTTTTCACAATCTCTATTAAAAAGCAGAAAGACAAGAAAAATGATTCCATGAAAGTACAAAGTTACAAAGAATAAAGTGAATCCAATTGCTCATATTTTTGCTTCTTACACAAAAGAGAAGAAAATGGGACAATAAAAATTACTTGATTAACACTAAAGAAAGAAGGAAAGGAGATATACAGGAATATAAAATGCAAGAAATAAATAATAGATTTAAGCTAAATATACCAACAGTTATCTTTATGTACAAGAACCCATACGTTCCAATTAAAACACAAAGATTCTTAGAATGAATCAAGTAATACCTATATGATTACAAGAAACACATCAAAATATAAGGATCCAGAAATTTAGAAAATAGGGAGGGGCTATATAAAGATACACCATGGGAACATTAATTATAAGAATGCAAGTATAGCTATAATGGCAGCAGACAGAGCAAATGTTAAGGCAGAGGATTATAAGAGACAATTACAAATTATAAATATATTTAACAAGTATACTTATATCTTTGGTCTATTCCTATGCCAGTTGAGCCCTGAATCTCAGCAGAGTTGCAACACCTACTCTCCAGTTCATTGGACTCACCCAGGACAACTAAGAAGAAGATGATGATGGACAATGACCATCCCAAGGGACAGAGAGTGTCTGCAATGGCAAGGAAGACAGTTCCATCCATTTGTTCTATGGGATCTAAGCTTCCTCTCAATCAGAAGCAGAGTGGGCATCACCATTCCCAAATCCTCAAGATTGGGGAATGAACAATGGACTAAAGTAGACTTATTATTGTTCTATTATAAACTTATTGTTCTAGCAATGGAAAAACTTGAATCATTGATATAAAACCAGTAGCCACCAGATGTTCTGAGGGGAAAGAGAGGGAAGAATACGTGCAACATGGGGCTTTTCAGGACATTAGAATTGTCTTGCATGACATTGCAATGCCAGATACAGGCCATTATACATTTGTCATAACCTATAAAATCGTGGGAGGCAAAGTGTAAACTATAATGTAAACTATAATCTACGGTTAGTAGCAATGCTTCAATATGTGTTCACCAATTCTAACAAATGTACCACACTAATGAAAGATGTTGTTAATGTGGGAAAGTGCGGGAGGGGTTGGGAGTGGGACATATGGGAATCCCTTATATTTTTATGTAACATTTATATAATCTAAAGCTTCTTTTTAAAAAAAAATTTTTAAAGAGACAATGACGAACATTTTATAATTGTAGAAATGTCAGGAAGATGTAAAATTCAAATTTTTATGCACACAGTAACACAGCCTCAAAATATATAGATCAAAAATTAGTAAAACCCTAAGGTGGAACAGACAAATTTGTAATGGGAGTGGAAGATTTCAGCACACTTTTCTCTATAATTGAGAGAACAGGGGCACACACATACACAAAATAAGGACATAAACAGTTTGAACAACGTAATTACCAAAACTGACCTAAAAGACATGTATAGAATACTGCATCCCCAACTTTAGAAAATACATTATTTTCAAGTGCAAATAAAACATTTACCCAAAGTAATCATACGCTAAATAATAAAACAATTCTCAACAAATTTTTAAAAGTCAAGAAGTTCTCTTATTAAAATAGGATTATACTAGAAATCAATACCAAAAATATGAAAATAAATTCCTCAAATATTTTGAAATTTAGCAAAATCCTCCTAAATAACCCATGCATCAAGGAAATAACAATAATAATTTGTAAATATTTTGAATGGAAAATGATCATGAAAATATGACATATCAAAATTTGTGTTTATGTTACTAGAATAAATTTTTTTAAAGTCCATGGAACTGCACAAGACAGTGGACACTAAATTAAACCATGGCTTATAGTTAATAGTACAATTATAAAAATGTGTTTTGATAAATTGTAACAAATGTACCACATCAGTGCAAGGTGTTAATAATAGGGTAATATATGGGAACCCTGTATTTTATGCATGAATTTTCTTTAAAAACACAATTCCTTTAATAAAAAAAAAACAAAACTTAAAAGCACTAAACGAGGTAAAGAATATTGTTCAATGATATGAGGCAAAATTCAAAAATAAATAAATAAATAAGATTTAATTTCTATAAGCTTGTATGCTCTAACTAGCATGGTATCTCATTACCTAACATAAAAATGATTAGAGATGGATGGAAAACTTGATAAAAACACAATTACAAGAGCTTTCTCTCATAATTAGAGAGATCTAATAGATAAAAAATAAAAGTAGAGAACAAAATAATCTGTGGGATGCAATTAAAGCTATGCATAGAGGAAAATTTATATCTTTAATTGCTTATATTACAAAAAGATAAAGACTGAAAATAATCTAAGTATCCACTTCAGGGAGTTAGGAAGGATTAGCAAATTAAATCCAAAAAACCAGAAAGAAGAAAATAATAAAAATAAGAGCAGAAATTAATGAAATGTGAAACATGCTAATAATAGAAAAAATACACAAAGCCAAAAAAGTTGTTTCTTTGAGAAGGCTAAAAAAATTGATAAATCTCTGGGAAGCCTTATCAAGAAAAAAGAGAGGAAAAATACAAATTACCAATATCAGGAATGAATTGAACAGATTATACGAATATTTAAAAGATAATAAAAGGATTATAAAGATTTATGCCAATTATTTTGAAATTTTAGATGAAAGACAAATTTCTAGACAAACACAATTTACCAACACTGACAGAAGAAGAAAAAGAATTTTGAATATTCTTATGTTTGTTAAATATATATTTCTATATTTATTTTTAAATGAGTAATAATTTTCAAACTTTCCCACAAAGAAAAAACTAGTCACAGGTGACTTACTGGTGAATTCTACAAAATATTTAAGGAAGAAACAATATTAATTTACTGCAGAACAAGAAATAGGAATCACTTCCCAATTAAATGAAATTTAGTAAGAGAAAGGATGATGGAAGTGGATTTTTAAATATACCAGGGGAGTATGAAATAAGCAAACTTTAAAGCCATATATAATTTTGTAACTTTAAAGAGTCCTTAATTTTTTCTGATTTTGAACTTTAATCAGAGTTGAAAAAAGAAGATGTTTCTTGGTGTAACTCAACTTTTACTAATAGCATAAAGGAAATTAGGTATACATAAATATTTAATGATCACTTATGCACTTATGCTCAGATTTGATACACTGTAAAACTTTAATAGACATCATAAAATTGTATGTCCAATATGGAATTATTGATTTTTCCCCTAAAAATTTCTACTTTTAGTTTTGTCTTAATAAAAGTCATCTTCATTCTTCCAGTTCCTCAGGCCAAAACCCTGAGATTCATTATTTACTCCTAATAACTTCTAACACACCCTTCCCCATTTAATCTAACAGCAAATCTAGCCAGCTCTACATTTGAAGGGTATCCAAAATCAAAACCTTCACTGCTACCACCCTCACTCTCCTGGACAATTTCAAAAGCCACTACATTTGGGTTTTTGTTTTGTTTTGTGTCTTTTGTTTGTTTTTTAAATTTATTAATTTTAAAGAAACTTTAGATTACATAAATGTTACATAAAAATATAGAGGATTTCCAAATGCCCCACTCCCTCCCTCTCCCACACTTTACCACTAACAACATCCTTCATTTGTGTGGTACATTTGTTACAATTGATGAACACATATTGAAGCATTGCCACTAACCATGGATTATAGTTTACATTATATTTTACACTCTGTCCCATCCAATTTTGTAAGTTATGACAAGATATATAACGGCCTGTATCTGTCATTGCAATGCCATGCAGGACAATTCCAATGTCCCAAAAATGCCCCCATATTACACCTATTTTTCCCTCTCCCTCCCCTCAGAATCTCTGGTGGCCACTGCCTCCACATCAGTGATAAAAGTTCTTCCATTGCTAGAATCACAGTAAGTCTATAGTAGAACAATAGTAACTCTACTTTAGTCCATTGATCATTCTCCAATCTTGAGGATTTGGAGATGGTAATGCCCACTCTGCCTCTAATTAAGAAGGGGCTTAGATTCCATGGGGCAGATGGAAGGAATTATCTTGCTTGCAGTTGCAGACTCTCTCTGTTCCTTTGATGGACATTATCCATCATCATCACCTTGCTAGTTGTCCTGGTTTTTATGCTTTCGTTTTTGCCTCACTACACCATGCTTCCTTGCTTTTCAGCATAAGATTCATCATGTCACTTCTATTAAATGCTCAGCAGTTGTCCATATCAATAGGAATAAATTACAAAGTCCATACAATTGTCGACCTGGTTCTAAATGATCTGACTCTTCTCCAAAATCCATCTCTGACCTAATCTCCTATTACTTACTCTCACTTTTGCTTACTCTGTTCCAATCACACTGGCCTCCTTCCTGTTGCTGCCTCCCTCAAAGTTTTTATTATTTTCTGCCCTCTATTCATTTTATGTGATCCACACCCACTCTGTCCCATTATATCTGCATGGTTCTCCCTTGCGTCCCTTAAGTTGACTCAACACCCCCCTTTTTAGTAAGGCCCCCCCTAGCCATCTATATAAAATGGCACTCTCAGGACATGCCATCCCCTTATTTGCTTTATTTTCCATCATCATAGTCATTCTATGTGACTTACTATATCTGTGTGTGTTTGTTTTCTGTACTACCTCACTTATCTATAACTAAACTCACCTTTAATTCTTTACCTTTTGTCTCTCCAATATAAGACCTAAATTTCCATCTAAATAATGCTGCACATTCTCAAGACATCCACTGCCTTGTCCTATCTCCTCTCTCTTCAGTATTTTTAACTTGTCTCCCAACCTTGGGTTTTTACCTCCTATGTATAAACACGCTAATTTGCCTTCCTTCCTCAATATTTTCCCTTAGCCCTGCAATTTCCTCTGCCAATCTACTCCCTTACTTAACTATCAGGACTTGAAAAACTTTACCTTATCTTCTGTCTCTAGTTTTTCACTTCCAATTTTCTCTTTCAGTCTCAGCAATCTGATTTCCAACTGTACCATTCAACTATTTTAAAAAGGTTACTGATGAATCCCAAATTGTCAAATACAACCTAAACTTACTGGACCTTTCTCCTGTATGTAACACTGCTGACATGCACTGCTTCTTGAAACGTTACTCCCTTGACAACCATGACATTAATCTCCTCTGGCTTTCTAATCATTGTGTTTCTGCTTCTTTGGGTCCTTCCTCCTCTGATTATTGCGTGTCTTTTCCTCATGGGTCCAAGATGTGTCAATAAGTACCCAGCCATTCAGAAAATTCAAAGGACTGCAAATTTACTTATATATATTTAGTAGATTTGCCTGGATATATTTTTAAGTAGATGCTTTGTTTTAACATATACAATTATTTTATCTAGCCAAATAATTTGCATATTTATAATTTCTGGGCTAATGCTTAGAGAAACATTCTGTCATTTAAAGTTGTCTAAATATTGCCCCTATTTGTATATTTACTTTGAATTTGCTTATTGCCAAAAATTTAAATAGTATAAAAATAAAATTCAGCGTATGCTATGTGGTTATCAGAAATTATGATTTAATGAATTTTCCTGAATCTGAATTAATTAAAATTATCATAAATTTAGAAAATATGAATTATATAAAAAATAGACCTAAGACAATTTAGTAAAGAGAATTTCCTTGGCTTAATGTCTTCACTATCTGCCATTAGCTTCTCAATTCATTTTTACCCACTTCTCATTGTGTTGAAACATCTTAAACAATTTTAAATTCAACATGATGAATTACATTACTAATCTGAAAATAAATAACATATTTAGAAAAGAAAACGGCTAGAAGTTTAACCTCCTGTTTTGTTTTCTTTTGAAAATTTAAGGAACACCTTTTTACTTTCAAGATGTCAGAATTTTTCAAGCTCAGAAGATAAATGACAAGGTTAGTAAAATATATATTATTCCCCCTCAAACCATTCAAAGGAAAACTAATCACCAGAGCTTCAAATTCATACACAACAAGGGGGCTGGGATAGATTCTTCCTAGAAGCACTTCACAATTGATCCTTTTCTACAAGGGAAATCAGAACACAATTGTAATCACCTAATAGCCAAAAACCCTTCTCTAGTAGTTGCGTTGACCTGAATTAAACTTCACATGAACATACAAGGCAATAATTAAAAAGGAGAGTACAGAATAGGGGCCCAGAGAGTTTTCACTGAGTTGCTAGAAAATCATGACTTCTAAGTACCAGGAAACTATTTAAATTAACTTGCCCTGTGGGGGTGAGGGGGGAGCAGTTAGAGAGCAGTTATTGCATTTGTCAGACAATTGTCTTAGATCAGGAGAGCAAATGTTATTCACCTAACTGTAAACTACCAGCACATTTTAAAGTCCAAGTGTGTCCTCAGATTAAGGTGCAACTGTTTAATGCAAATAGCCATATATAAGATTAACCTATATGATTCTGGTAATTTCCCTGAAAGCAACATTTACAATCAAGCTGGGGAAAAAAATCACAAAATGGTAATATACATGTTGAAATCACCCAAACAAATCATTTCAGCTATTTGTCTACAGATTACAATCTTCCATGGGCAATCATTGACACATCTCACACATTTTAGACTACTGATTAATTATCTAGTCCACCACAAAAGCAGAGGAAATCATATACCAAACTTTAGGATATTTATTTTGCATCTCCAAATCTTCTAAAAATATTTTATAGATATTGTCTAACAAAAAAATTGTGCTTTATTGTTCAGTTTGACCTTATCTCTAGTTCTCTTATAATCCTGTTCTCATCAAGTGAATATAAATCACCAAGGAAAAGGAAATTTTCTAAGTAGGACAGAAATCAATGATGAGGAGAACTTGTGTGGAATGGATATCCTGTTAGAAAACTTATAACTCAGGCTTTTAAATAATTTTTCAAGTTTTAATGGACGTGAATTTATTAAACTGAAACTGAATCTCTAACAATGCTATTGTATTTCAGCATTAGGTAAAATTTCTTCATCAATGTGAAACCTTTCTCGTAAGAACCTCTCTTCCTATATAAAATGTCCAGCTGCCCTTTGGGTCACTGTGAATAACTGGTCTATGAAAGGCAAGTATGTGCATTGGCATGTAACCTGATGCTAAGAAAAAGCTTGCTTATTCTTTCAATTCGGAGTAGTCATCATAGAGCTGAAGCCTGTTGTGGAAGTTCTGGTGCCTTCTTTGAAAGGATCTGCATCCTCAAAGCATAATGACAGAATAAAGGGTCCTATAGTAGTCCCTAAAATAGCTGATTGAGGTAAATTTGAGTATTTACAAGAGGCATTTGGAATGTCTGTTTCCCATTAATGGTAGAACAAAGCCTGAAGAGGCAGCTACTGCCCATTCCTCCCCACCCACCTTAGTTTGCCCCTGTCAATCTTAACCGCAACAGATTTTTCTCTTAACTGACATGCACAGAAGTGCTCCACCAGGTAACCCTAGCATCTGACAACGACTTACTGAAAATCCAGCAGAACCAGGGTAAGATGAATGAGGCAGGAAAGAATATTGAATCCAAGTATTATTTTGCTAACCCTAGTCTTACCTTACTTCCTTACATTCTAGGTTTCTTGCCTGGCCCTTAGCATAGCAGAGAGTGGGCTAAATTGGTCTAGAGTTCCTTTTCACCTTTCAGACCCTTTTAACTCCACACTCTACTCTCTCCCCATCATCCTGATCACAGCACCACAGCCCCCTTTGAGGCAAATCCCTGCTTCCTATTTTTTGTTTGTTTGTTTGTTTTGTTTTGTTTTGTCTTATATATGCAATTTTACTCATGAAATATATATTTCACATAATATATTTATACTTCACATAATATATTTAGTTCATAATAGCTCAATCATACAGTATTTGTCCTTCTGTGTGTGGCTTGCTTCACTCAAAACAAAGGCCTCTAGGCTCATCCAAGTTGTCATATATTTCACGGCTTCTTGCCGCTGCATAATATTCCATCATGTGTATAGTCCACAATTTGTTTATCCATTCCTCAGTTGATGGACTCTGGGTTGCCTTCAACCCTTGGCTATCATGAATAATGCTCCTACGATCATCATTATGCAGATGTCTACCCATGTCACTGCTCTCAGCTCTTCTGGTTATACACCTTGCTATGGTATTGCTGGGTCCCATGACATTTCTATATTCAACTTCCTTAGGAACTGTTAAACAGCCTTCCACAGTGGCTATACAATTCTACATTCCCACCAACAGTGAGCAAGTGTTTCTATCACTCCAAATCCTCTCCACCTGCTTCCTATTAAAATTGACTTTCTCAGTTCTCAACCTCCAACAACCCCTAGTCCTTCCAAAATGAAGTAACAACTGTAATAAATTAGTCCATTCTAATGGACATGGATAGAAAAGCCTGAAACTACCCTCCTTCCACCAAGAAAATAAGTACATTTTAGTAGTGATTTGGAATAGTGAAAGATAACCATTCAGGCCAAATGAAAAAGACATTTTGCGATTAGGTGAAATCTGAATATCTTCCCCTTCCTTTCTTTCCTCTTGTAATAAAACTTAAATCTCCTCTGCCTACTCCTAAGATAGTCACATTGTCATAGAAAAAGTCAGGTACTAGAGTTTGAGATCCTCTCTGATATTCATTAGGTGTATTTCCTTGGACAAGTCATTTAATAAATCTCAGGACCATCAATTACAAATGGGATTCATAAAATGATCTAATGCACAGGGTTGTTGGATGAATAAGATTGACTCCTTTGTAAAACTGAAAACACTATAAAAGTGGGGGAAAAATTGCTTTTGCTATTTGGTTAGTCCTATTAAAAACCCCACAAACCCCATTACCTGACTCTAACTTACCAGTCATTATGATAGTTTTCTAGTTTTAATCAGTGAGCAATCAGATAGTACACTGACCACATTTTAAAATGTAAAACAGCTTTAACTCTATGCAATTGATAACATTTTCCAAATGAACTACATGTGATACATTCTTTATAATAAATAAGCAGGGAAGAACACCTAAAAGTAAGACCTTGGCGTGTGGCCAAGCTGTTATCATTGAAGCAGGGTTTGGCCTGTGTGAAGAGAAGATGGTTGAATTTTCACACAGAGCGAGAGCAAAAATATACTGTCCAGATGCCAGGCAGGCAACAAAGAAGTTAAAGCTTAGTGTCATAACTTCAGCCTTTTGGCATTATTGTGAGAAGCAAGGAAGACATGGAACAAGTCCATCAATTTTCAAGGAAGCTATCAGGAAGAAGAGATGAATATTAAAGGAAGCTTTGAAGAGTCACAAAGTAGAAAGGTAAAATCACAAATAATGACCAACTGTCTAAGCAGTCATAGTAGTGATTTATCTTGTCACAGAACTGTTATGAAAAGACTGATGGTCACAAGTTAACCTATACAACAACACTAGCAAAGCATAATTACACATTTTTTAAAAATCTCTAAGAGTCTTCTCAATGATTATTAATGATAACTTCTTTGGCAACAAAAGAGTAAAATGACTGACACACAGTTCCAGGGTAACCTAAGAACCAGATTTCTTACAAAGGTTTTTGAGGATACAGAAAGAGAGAACTTTATCTCTTTAGAACAGCTCCCTTCCTTGGAACACATTCTCCACAGTAATTTAAACATCTGTAGTCATACTGTATGTTGGCTTTTATCTTTTTTTAAAAAAAAACTATTTTCAGAAAAAAATGTTATTTCATTCAAGTGTCATGATAGATGAAAATTCGTTTTGGAAATAGGATCTTTCACTATTCCTTATTTCCATGATAAAATCACTTACCTTAAGGGTCATGAACTCTTTTTGTTAGAAAATTGTTCTTGATGACTCATGTCGTCATCTGTGACACATTATCGTTCTTGAAACATGCTGCAAATGGAATAATGTACTGACAACATTGCTTTGACCATGAGAGATCATTTGAAATATTTTAAAAAGAATATAAAATATAGGCTTGGACTAATGAAAAATATGTGTGTGGATGAGTTTATCATAGTCTTTTTTAAAATAAGAGCTTATTGTTTAAATAATACAATATTTTCTTTTTGTGGTAACTTTTATTCAATAATTTCAATGTTAAAAATTATTGGTTTGACTTTCTTTTTATTTCAGATTTCTTTTTTAACTGAGGTACTAGGGTCTGTATGGCTATTATTTCTTCTCTTTGAGCTATGAATATTGTCACACATCACAGAAAAGGGTCATGTTCCTTAAGTGAAGAATTTCAGATTAGTGGTTGAGGAGTCCATCAATAAATTAATGACTCATCAAAAATAGTGATTCTTCCCAGTTAGTAAAAAATGCATCTCTTCAAATCTCAAAAATATATAATAAATTTGGAGCTATTTCAGGGAGAGAATGAAACAGACCCAGGGGAGAGGAAAAATGTAGAGCAACTGTAAGGTTTTGGAAATAATGATAGACTAAAGATATTGTGATTAACAACCAAGATAGATTAATATAAAAATATATTAAATCAATAATGTTATCAATAAAGTGAATATATACGATTCGATAATCCCCAAAATATTAGAGCAATGCCCTTGCAACTAAGAAGAGAAAGTGTGGCCAGATAAAAATCTATTAGTAGATAGTAAACTGTATGCCTTCTTATGTGGCACAGATAAAAAATAAATCTATGCATTAGTAAAGAAAATGTAGCATATTTGAGTTATGTCTTTATTTTTGGATGTTGCTATTTTTTTAAAGTACCATTCTTCCCTCACAATTAAGGAAGTGTGCCTCAGATGCAGAAATACCTAAAGATGAATTTAAATGTAGTAACTTTTAACAGTACCTCTTATGTCTGCAGTGATGATATTATGAGTAATCTATTTCTCTTATTTTTGCACTTTTTCTCTAAAGTTCTATTTGATTTTTCCTAATATATATATCCATATTTTAAATTTAAGAGTATAGAGTTGCCTGAGGCAAAAATGTTGGTAGCATATGATTTATTTTTACAAATTAATGCCCTCTCTAAACTTGTTTTGAAATCTAAATTTGAAGGTTGGCATAGTATTTTTCTGCAGCCATTAGATATACTGCTTTTAAATTTTGGAAATAAAAGTCTAGTAAATATATATGGTCAATAACTATGAAATGTCAGATTTTCACCAGAACTATTCACAACAAATTTCGTCACAAAAACTCTAGTACTCACCATAGCATGATGAGTACTCACCTTACTTGCAAACTAACAAATTAGCATACAACAGTTTCCTGGATGCTGGTAGAAGATGAGTCTCCAAGGTCAGAGACAAAGGATAGTTTATTATTCATAGCAACAGTGGCAGCCCCAGTTCCCACACAATATTATGCAGAGAGTCAGTGATATCTGCATACATCACAGTGGGTTGCATTACAGGAGAAGAACCCTGAGTTTAAGGAATTCAAATCTCTTATAAAATAGGAGATAAAGCTGTCAGAACTTTGCCCCAGATTTATATTATATTTATTATACCGAACAATAAATAATCTGTCATTTGCTGTGGTGGGAGATACTATTTCTATCTTCCAAGGCTATTTGCTATATCAGGGGTTGGCAAATACATTTTGGTAAAAAGTCAGATAGTAAATATGTTAAACTTTGTGGGCCACATGTTCTCTTCTCAGTTACTCTACACTGCCTTTGTAGTGTGAAAGCAGACATAGACAATACATAAACAAGTGGTCACAATGTTTCAATAAAACTTTATTTACAAAAACAGGCAGCAAGTCAGAATTGACCCACGGGCCACCTGCGGGACAAACCTCCTTGAAAATATAGTTAAAAACAAAGGCACTCAGTGCCTTTGCTCACATAATGTACAGAAATGTGAGAGACCCATAGAGACTTGTATCCCAACATCATGAAGCAGTTTTCAGATCTAATTAAAGATAAGATCTTTTAACTAAATTATACATCCAGTGATTTCCAATATAGTCTAAGCTACAATAGTATACCAGAGAAACTATCCTTAAAAATGCCTACGTATACACTTGCCCATTAAAATGTTACTATTCAATAGATCTTTATTTAAAAAAAAATGTTTATTGAGTGCCTACCACGTGCCAGGCATTATTCCATGTGCAGGGGATAGGAAAGTGAACAAATGAATAAAGCTTATGCTATAGTGGAAGGAAACAGATCATAAGCAAAAAAGAAAGTTAGGTGCTATGGAGAAAGGTAAGTATAATAACTTGATATAAATAATATTTCACAGTACAGAATAAAGACACAAGGATAAAGGTGTGCATATAAGCTAGATGAGGTAAATGGGGGAAGTATAGAGGACTCAATAGTGATTGAAAATTGGCTAACAAAATGGAAAAAATAATAAAATTATAACTTTACCTCATATAATACCCACAAAGTCTAGGTGGAATAATACTCTGAACTATTAAAATTAAAATATCTCAGAACATGAAGCATAGATATGGTTGTAGGGAAAAGAGCTTTTTTCATATACTTTTGCAGTAATACACATCTGTACAGAAAGAAATCTATACTAAGATATTGCTTATAATAGCAGCATTATTTATAACAGAAAAAAAAAATAGAATTAATGTAAATGTCCCTTAATAGGAGAATGGATAAAATGTGGTACATATTTAAGATGTAATATTGCAATTAAAAGAAATAAAGTGTATTTAATTTTATCAATGTGAATACATCTTAAAAATATTTTGAGTAAGAAGAAGGCAAGTTGTAAAATGACCAGTAGAGCTTGTTAACATTTCAGTAGCTTAAATTATACATGCCCACAAAAACAATGCTATCCATTTTCCATGGACATATACAAATAGAGGTAACAAGTTTTTTAAAGGACTAGAAGGCTAACAAACAAAACATGGTGGTAACTCAGAAGAATGTGGAGAGGGCCAGAACTGGGAGGACAGGTCAAATGGGATTTTTGCTTTATCTATAACATCCTAACATTTAGTTTCAAAAGACTATATATTCATGCATGTGGTAGGCTGAAAAATGGTCCCCAAAGCTAACAGGTCCCAATCCCTACAGTTTATGAATGTTACTTTACATGGCAAAGACTTTGGAGATGTGATCAAGTTAAGGATTTTGAGATGGGAAGACTATCCTGGACTATCTAGGTGGACCTAATGTAATCACAAAGGTCTTTCTAAATAGAGAGGCAGAGGGGAGGTTGACACAGACATACAGATAAGAAAGCAATATGAGGACAGGACAGAGAGTGATTTGAAGATGCTGGCCTTGCATATGGAGTAATGTGCCCTGTATTAGTCAGCCAAAGGGGTGGCTAATGTGAAATACCAAAAATGGGTTCGTCTTTATAAAGGGAATTAATTTGGGGTAGAAGTCCACAGTTACCAGGCCAGAAAGTGTAAGTTTCTTCTCTCACCAAAGTCCATTGTCACGTGTTGAGCAAGATAGCTGCTGACGTTTGCCAGGGTTCAGTCTTCTTGGGTTCCTCTCTTCCCAGGGCTGTGTTTCTCTCTGGGCTTAGCTCCTCTGTTTCCTCCACAAGGTCAGCTGTAGACTATCAGGCGAACGGCTCGCTTCTCTTCTCCTGTGGCCTTCTCTCCAACATCAAAACTGCTTCTCAAAACCTGCTACTCAAAACTGCTCCCTCTGTCCTTTGCCATGCCTTTTATATTCAATTCCCCACCAACCAAGGGGTAGGGCTCAATGCCCTACTGATGTGGCCCAGTCAACGCCCTAATCATAACTTAATCATGCCCAGATTAACAGATCAGTTTACAAGCATGATCCGATTATATTTTTGGAATTCATAATTACATCAAATTGCCAAATGGCTACATGCCCCAAGCCCCAGCCACCGGAAGCTAGAAGGGGCAAGGATGGGACTCTCCCCTACAGCCTCCTGAGAAAGCTCAGCCCTGCTGACACCTTGATTTCGGTTCAGTGAAAGTGATTTTGGACTTCTGGCTCCAGAACTGTGAGAAAATACATTTCTGTTATTTTAAACAACCACATTTGTGGTAACATGATACAGCAGCCCTAGGAAACTAATACAATATGGTACTTGTGTGATTTTAAAAGAATATGCATAGAGAAAAGACAAAAAGCAAAAAAGCTGAACTGTTAATTTATTAATTCTGGGTCTTGGGAATGCGGGTAATTATTAATTTCTTCCTTTCTGAATTTTGCAAATAAAAACGGAAATGGGTAATGATGAAAATCAGGACAAGGGGAACACAATGGAGATTAGCTCTGAAGAAGTCAGAAAATTAAAGCATTTAGACAATTTATCTTCAGAGCTAAATATCTCAGATTTGGTATCAAATATAGAACATTGATTTAAATAGTATATATTTCTCTAAAATGAACTAATGTCAATAACACAAACGGCCATTGCCTTTCAATTAATTTGGTTCATACACAATTCAAAAGCTTTTGGTATGCCTTGAGAAAGCCTAGGTTCTCTGGAATACATTTGGGACCTCTCAATTATTTCTAGGTATCATGGAATTAGGATTTCACATTCTATGAGCTTAGCATGGACAAGGCGCTTCTGTATCATAGAAGATTCTTAATCCTCAAATAGAGAACCCAAGGCTTGGGCTAGGCTAAGTAGCCACAAAGGAGCAACCAGTCACCACTCACATTAGCAGTCTTCAAAAAGGCTTATGCTTTTCTCTGGTATGTGCAAGGTGACACTTAGACATGGTTATTTTTGAGGAATTCAATTATCCTAAGAACTCTAAAATGTCCCAAGGCTCTTCCTGAGAAAGTGCCTTTGGTAAAGAGGCAGGTTTTCCTTTCCCACATCCCTTTACATAACAGCCTTTTCCCCACTTACCTTCCCACAAGGAAAGCCGTAATTCTCACCTATCCTGAATCTTTCTATGGTATAGTGCTTCAGGAAATGCCCTGTATTATGTAATGCTTGTCTATGGATACATAAACTAATTAAAGGAAATATCCTTATATCTACCTCATTAAGAGACACATGATCAATAAAAGTTTATTTTTATATTTAACATTACTTATCAAAATGATTAATATATTCATGCTTTTAATCACTTGTGAATTCATGTATTTGTTATGAATGTATTCATGCAATCATAAATTAAATCAGAAATTTTTATACTTAAAGCTTTATGATCATAGGACATAAATTAAATCCCAATGTGCACACATTTTTATGGCAAATAAGCATGAGAATGTTCGTGTCTTAATCTGGGTTCCATAGACAAGGATTCTAAGGGATAAGCTATTACTTTAATGAGGAGTCCAATCCCAGGGAAGAAGGAGAAAGGGAAAAGGAGAAAGAAGCAGGGAAGAAGGGCTTAAGTGTCCAATGCCAAGGAGACACGAAATGGGGAAGAGAAATTATTTAATCCCCAAACCTGGACCATATCAACACAAAAATATCTATGTCCTGGCAAAGGGGTTGAATCCTCCCGATGCCAAGAGGCTTTAGACTTGAGATTTTAAACATTCAGTTCAATTTTCCATTACTTAAGACACAAATCTGTGTTTTTTTTTTCTTATTTGTGTGGTTTCTATTCTAAAAATAATAAGGAAATTAATTATAGATCTAATTTTAGTTTTACTCTTGTAAATCAATTCATCCTCCTGATTGTAAAACTTTTTGATACAAAAAATCTTGTTTTTAAACGACAAACAAATCAAATTAGGCCTGAAGATGTTTAATTTAAGGAGTTTTGGAATACCTTTTCATTAATCTGAAAGTCTACATTTAAGTATTTAAACATTTTGAATTATAATGAGCATTTTCAACAGGAAGACAAATAATTACTTTATCTTTAGTCTGGACATTTGATCAAGGAGTTTCCTGTCACCATTGGGCAGGAATTTCTATTTAGATTACCAGTTAAATAGATGCCTTATCATCTTTAATCAAGCTAACAACTCTTTGGTGAAGTCTACAATGCAATAAAAATACATGAACCTACAATTTATAGGCAGGAAAGAAGCAACTCATACCACTGTAGGATTAACTGTTTGCTCTTAGTGAAAACGCTCTCACTTTTTCTTTACCACCCCCCCCCGCAAAAAAAGGAAATTTTTAAAAGTCATGCTAAAATTCATCTCAGATATATCTTTCAGACCTATTGTAAAATCATGCCAGTCTACAACTTAATTGCTAACCTATATGTTAGATCATAAAGCTCCTTAAATACTCTTGTGTTTGTTAAATGATACCCCGCCAACCTTTCAGGGACCTCACTGATTCTATTTTTCTGAAGTGCTAAATCCAAATTCATTAGGAAATTTACATTCAAAATCAAATTATGGGAACAGGTGTGGCTCAAGAGGTTGAGTGCCTGCTTCCCACATGGGAGGTCCCAGGTTCAGTCCCTGGTGCCTCCTAAAAACAAAACAACAAGCAAACAAACAGAAAAAACAACTCAGGGGAGTCGATGTGACTCAGTGGTTGAGCACTGGGCTTTCCACACTTCCCCATAAGGGGTCCCAGGTTCAATCCCAGGCCTCGGTACTTGAAAAAAAAAAAGAAAAAAAAAAAATCAAATTATGTGAGTCACGGCTCTTTAACAGTTCTTCGAATACAACTACATTTTTAGCTCTCTCATTCCTAGACCACAGCAATGACTTTTTTTTTAAAGGGCTCTTCCACTCTTGGAGATTGCCCCAAGCCCCATCGAAGCTGGATTCTGAATTTTAAGCAATACCCTGGTAGGGAGGTAGATGGGGGGTGGAATAAAGCCATTTTTGGTGTTTTATGAAGTGTTTTCAAAACAGCAGAGTAAAGATATAAGCCAATAGTCTCTATTTTCCTACCACTTAACACTTAGCTATGGTCTTTAAGCCAAGATTTTTGTGGACTTTTATTAAAGGTTGTTTAAAATCCAGAAATGAAGTGCTTTCTTTTCTGGGTAAAATGCTGAAAAATGTTATTTAAATAAATATTGTTATTCTCTAAGTGAAATAAACATTCAGGTAATTTCACTGAATGTTTGAAAAGAAATGTAATCATCAAGGACCAAAACTCCATTTTTTGTTGTTGTTGTTGAAAAGCTAAACAATTTTCTACTGTGTTTCCTTTTAAGTAGGGGCCTCCCAGTAATGTTCAAACTTCAATAAGAAAACTCATTCTGGGATAGACCCATCAGCTCTGGGTACATCATTATTTTTCTGGATGATTGGTGAGTAACAAATGTTTATATCATCAGCTTGCATTTATAAGTGCCTAAATGAACATAATGTGTGCTGTATGCTGTATGAGGTTAAATAGTTAAATAGACACAGTCCCTACTCTCCTGGAGGAAATTATTCATATTTATACAGATAGCAGCATGATGTAACCAATGGAACATTGATGAGTGCAGAGTTTCATTCATATCAGTATCACTAACTCATAGATATCCCCTAGATATTCTCTAGAAATTCAAAATCAACGACTGGAGGAATTATTTCTGGTTTTTGCCTAGGGTCAAGGCCAATGATCCTAATTCTCTACATATGTCACTAAGGGATAATCTGTCCACCAAGAAATAAATTTTAGGAAAGTTTCCATTTCATCCAGGTAAGTTGGTTGTAGTAGAGCATCCCAAAGAATAGTAAACTTATGATTACTTGTACTTGAAATAATTTTAGACAGTACATAAATGAACATATTTAAATTTTGATAGTTATTTTTATTTAAATGTCTGTTAGAAGAGACTATGTATTAACTTCTCAAAACTATGACAAAAATTTTCCTTTTAAATGAATTTATTTAAGAGTAAAATGTAATTAGATTTTTAAAGATTTATATTAAGTGGCATGCAGATTGGGCAAGTTATGAAGTTTATAGGAAGATAACTGAAGATTGGGAAACATTGGGTTAGAGAGTGGGTTTCACACCCAAGTAGTAAGAAAGTAATGCCAAAATATACTGATTGGCTTTTCACATAAAATTGCTCCGTTTTAAGTTCTGATAGATTCATAATAATTATGAATATTCAATTAGAGACTATGAATAAATCAACACAACCTATCAAAACAACTCATCAAATAATTCAAAACTTATATATTACTAAAATGAAAAAGTTCCAATTACAATAATATAAAAAAGAAAAAAATACTTAGCAATGCATTTAACAAAAGAAGTGCAAGACTGTACACTAGAAATTATAAACATCATTGAACGAAATTAAAGCCCTAAACAAATGGAAAGATATCCTCTGTTCATTGATTGGAAAATGTCATACTGTTAAAATGGAAATATTCCCCAAATTGAGCTACAGATTCAATACAATCTTTAGCAAAATCCCATCTGGCTCTTTTGCAGAAATGGGCAAGCTGATCCTAAAATTCATATGGAAAAGCAAGGAACTCAAAATAGCCAAAACAATCTGTCTGAATTTAACAGGGCTTCCTTCTGTAACAAATACCACAGACTGGTTGATTTAAACAGGAATTTACTGTCTCGCAGTTTTGGAGGCTAGAAGTACAAAATCAAGGTATCAGCATGTCATACCTTCTCCAAAGTCTGTAGCGTCCCAGTGGTGGCTCGTGGCAGTCTCTGCCTCTATCACATGGGGTTCTGTCTGTTTCTATCTATGATTTTTTCTACCATGTCCAAATTTCCTTTGCTTATAAGAACTCCAGTCATCTAGGATTTAGGCCCACCTCGATTGAATTTGTTCTCATCTTAATATGATCTTTAAAGATCCTATTTACTCATTAGTTCACACGCACAGAATGGAAGGTTAGGACTTGAACTTCCCTTTATGGGCGACATAATTCAATCTACCACATAATCTGGAAAAATAACAAAGTTGGAGGACTCACGCTTCCTGATTTTAAAACTTAGCTGCAAAGCTAAGGAATCAAGACAGTGTGCTAGTGACATAAAGATAGACATATAGATCAATGGAATTGAAATGAGAATCCAGAAATAAATTATTTACATCAAGTAATTTTTGGCAAGGGTTCCAAGAAAAATTCGATGGAGAAGGAATAGCTTTTTTCAATAAATGGTGCTGGGACAACTGGATATCCATAGGTAAAAGAAGGAATTTGAACACATAACTCTCACCGTATTCAAGCATTAACTCAAAATGCATCAAAATGTTAAATGTAAGAGTTAAAACTCTAAAACTCTTAGAAGAAAATATAGGCATAAGTATTTGTGATCTTGGATTAGACAATGGTTTCTTAGATATGACACCAAAAGCACAAAAGCCACAGCAGACAAAATAGATACACTGAATTTCATCAAAACTAAAATTTTGTGCCTCAAAGGACACTCTCAAGAAAGAAGACACAATCCACAAATGCAAGAAAACATTTGCAAATCATATATATATATATATATCTATATATATATATATATCAGGGTACTTTTATAGAATATATACAAAATACAACTAAACTATAAAATGACTGATGATCCAATTTAAAAACACATAAAGGATTTAATTAGAACTTTCCAAAGAAGACATACAAGTGGTCAAGAAGATGTGAAAAGAGGTTTGACATCATTTAGTCATTAGGGAGATGTAAATCAAAACCACAATGGTATGTCACTTTATACCTGCTAGGAAAGGTATAATCAAAAAGATACACAATAACAAGTGTTTATGAGAGTGTGGAGAAATAAACCCTCATACAGTGCTGGTGGTCATGTAAAAGGGTGCAGCCACTTTGGAAAACAGTTTGGCAGTTCTTCAAAAAGCTAAACGTAGAGTTACCATATGACCCAGAAACTTCCATTCTTAGGCATATACCCAAGAGAATTGAAAACATATTTCCACACCAACCCTTGTACAGGAATGTTTATAACAGCATTATTCACAATAGGCAAAAAGTGGAACAACCCAAATGGCCATCAACAGATGAATGGATAAACAAATTGTGCTGTAGCCATAAAATGGAATATTATTTAGCCATAAAAAAGGAGTGACATACTGACATAATGCTACAACATGGAAGAAGCTTGAAAACATTATGTTAAGTGAAAGAAGCCAGACACAAAAGGCCATGTTTGTATGGAACACCCAGACTAAATGAATTCATATAGACAGAAAGCAGCCTAGTAATTATCATGGACTTAGAGGAGGTAAGAAAGGGAAGTGACTGCTAATGGGTACAGGGTTTCTTTGGGAAGAAAAAAGTTATAAACTTAGTTAGTGGTGATGGGTGCACAACTTTGTAAATAAAAACCTGTGAATTGTACAATTTCATAGGATGAATTTTATGTTATATGAATGCTATCTCAATTGTAAGAGTACTACTTAAGTAAGAGTAGTACTTAATTCAGTACTACTGAATTAGTAGCATTAATTAATTTTTTAAAAAAAACACGCTGTCTTAGTTTGCCAAGGCTGCTATGACAAATACCACCCACTGGTTGATTTAAACAATTGAAGTGTATCATCTCATAGTTTTGGATACTAAAAGTCCAAATACAAAGTCTCAAATACCATCCTTTTTCCAGAATCTGTAGCATTCTGGTGGTGGCTTGCTGCAAACATTGGGGTTCCTTGCTTGTGTTTCTGCCTTAGCCTCAAGGCCATCTTTCTCTTTGGTCTCCACTTGCAGCTTTCTCTGACTAACTGCATCTGAATTTCGTTAGCCTTTAAGAACAGTTATATGGATGAATGCCCAACCAGATTCAATTTGGCTTCATAATTAAGGATTTTTGAAGATCCTATTCACAAGTGAGTCCACACTTTAACTAATGATAACATCTTCAGAGGTCCTGTTTACAAATGGGTTCATAACCACAACAATGTGGATTAAAACTTGAACATGTCTTTCTGGAGGACATGATTCAGTCTCCAACACATGCATTAGCTTTGTTTCTTCTTTTCCTAAAATGTTCAAAACTACAAAAATAAGATAGATTCCAATTATCATAAACACCTAACATACCTAGTACTATTTTCATGTTCTATGGCTGCTATAACAAATTACCAAAAGCCTAGTGACTTAAGCCAACAGAAATCAATTTACTCACAGTACTGCAGCCCAGAAATCCGAAACCAGTATCACCATGTTGAAGCCATGGTGTTGGCAGGGCTACACGCCCCCCAGAGGCTCTAGAGGAGAATTCATTTTGTTGTCTTTTCTGGTGGTTGCTGCCATTCCTTGGCTGGTAACCACATCCCTCTAATCTAGCTCTGCAGTCACATTGCCTTCCCTTCTTCTGTCTCTGTCGAATCTCCTTCTGCTTCTTTCTTATAAAGACACTTGTGATTGCATTTAGGGCCCACCCAGATAATCCAGGATAATCTCCCATTTTAAGATCTTTAACTTAATCCCATCTGCAAAGACCTCTTCTTCCATATAAGGTGACATTTACAGGCTCCAGAGATTAGGACCTGATATCTTTGGGAGCCATTAGAAGTTAGCCTACTACAAGGACCACTGCAGCTTTGATAAAATTTAGGGTGTCAGTATGACATAATGTACTTCTTTTTACCATATATATATATATATATATATATATATATATATATATATATATTTTTTTTTTTTAGGAGGTACCGGGGATTGAACCCAGGACCTCATACATGGGAAGCAGATGCTCAACAACTAAGTTACATTGGCTCCATTATACTTCTTATTATGCTATAGAAAAGCATTACTATTAAAATTGAATCTTTTTAAACAAACATTGCAAAATATACTTATTTAAGTAAATGCTGTGCTGGGAAGCAATACACTTAAGCTTTTGCTTAATACATATTTGAACAAGAACTCTACCCTTTGAAATGTCTTTAGAATCTCTTTAAAATTACTAAGAAAATCAATCTTACTATTGTATAGTTACATACAATATGGTATTATCCTCCTCATCCATCAGACTTAGTCTGAGATAACATCTAGTTCCTTTCAAAAATTAAATCCATCTGGTATTGTTCAAGCCCTGTTGATTTTACACATATATTTTAGAAAATAAATAAGGAAAAGGGGAAACTATCCATTATCTCAGTCAAAAATTATTAACTGTTTGGAATAATTTGGTTTATATTCTTTCTGACATTTTTCTGTGTAGGTCTATATTTATGAAAGTATTATCAAGCCACACATACTGTTTTGAATCAAATAATAAATGCTATTTAAGGATAAGCTATTGTTTCCATTCTTACAACCTACATCTTCATTTAAAAATATGTTATGAATATATTTCCATACTAATAGATACAGAATAATTGTAGTGATTCCATAGAGTTCCACTTTTGGTTTTACCACAACTTATTTAACCAGTTCTCTGTTGTCAGAAATTTCTGTGGCTCAGGTTTTTTTTTTTGTTTTTTTTTTAACTATTATCACAATGATATAATAAGCTACCTGATACATAAATCTTTGCACATCTGTCCAATTATTTCTTTTTAAAAATTTGTTTAAAAAACTGAGTTAAATATGGGGCTTTTGATACATGTTGCCAAATGGCAGCCATACCATTCCCCAAATATTGAGTGCCATGTACTGCCCTAGATCCTAGAAGTACACAAGATTTATGCGATGCTTATACTCAGAGAATATACTCTCAATTTGGATGAATAGATTTTGGACAATAAAGTATAGGTGTGGATTGTATATTTATAAGAGGGTATAGGGTGTTTTTTTTTGTCTTGAAGAGGGGGTTCTAACCCTAGTCCAGGTATTCAGGAAATGTTTGATGGGAAAAATGTTTAAACTGAGATCCTATAGCATAGGGGATACATAAGGAAAGTGTGTTTCAGAAAGAATGAAAACAGTAAAATTGATAATCCAGGGGCAAGATAGAGTATGGCATATTGGAGGAAATAAGTAAATATTGGAGGAAATAAATTGCTGTATGGATGCAGCAATATGTATGGCTAATAAGGGTTAAAATCCTTCATATATGAAAATTTATTATAAATCAATAAGAGGTTGAATATTATCAGTGGAAAAATGGACAAAGGAATAGATAATTCATCAAAACAAAATATACATATACAATATTTTAAAAGTCCCATCTTCTTAGTAATTAAAGGATGCAAATAAAAAGTAAAATAATATTTTAAAAATTTTCCCTTTATACTATCTGTCTTAGTTTTCCAGGCCACTATGACAAACATCACACAAAGGGCTGGCTTAAACCACTGAATTTATTGACTCATGGTTTCAGAGACCCCAAAGTCCAAATCAAGACGGTGGGTAGAAGGCTTGCTTTCTTCTGAGGTTGGTAGCTTCTGGCTGGCTAGCAATCCTTGGGTTCCTTGGCTTTCCCATCACACAACGATGTCCTCTCCTTTCTCTTCTGGGTTCCCACTGACTTCCAGTTAACAGCTCTTCCCCATGGCTTTTTCTGACTATGTCTGAATTTCTTCTGGTTATAAAGGACTCCAGTAATCAAATTAAGACCCACCTCCATTCAGTGGGCCACATCCTAACTAAAACAACATCTTCAAGAGAGTCCATGTACAATGGGCTCACAGCCTTGAGAATGCAGACAGAGATAAAGAACATGAGTTGTTTGGGGGTACATAATTCAATCTACCATGCTGTCAATGTTTTGAAATAATTAGCATCCAAAATTGGCAAGGGGCACTCTAGGCAATATTACACTGTGGTTAAGAGCTTAGGCTGGGAGCCAAACTGCATGGCTCTGTCACTTAATACCTGTATGATCTGGGATAAGTTAGTTAATCTTTCTCCATCTTAGTTTCTGCATCTATAAAATAAGACTAATACAACCTCATAGGATTTTTATGAGGATCTATTAATGTGTGTCAAGTGATTAGCGGACTACCTGGTAAATAATGAGTGCCCAGTAAATGCTCTTAGTACTATGTGACCTTGCCTAATGATGTCATAGGCCGTTCTATTCACATGCTAAGTTGTTATAGATATTTAGACTTATTTCTCATTGATCTGTTTAGTCTGAAACAAGTACAATACTAATTTAGTTACATAATACATGTTAATTTCTGAAGTCTTAGGTTATATTAAAAATATATGTTAATGAAAGAAGAAAATTTCCTGATTATTAATCCTTTTTGTAAAATTTCCTGGCTATTTTTGTATGATTTTTCCCTAAATGCACATTAGATCTCTTTTTAATTTTCAAATTCCAAAGTAAAATGTTCCAAAACAAATCCTGGAATTGCTTTTTATTATAGATTAGTATGGAGAGAAATAACATCCTTGCAATACTGAGTCTTCCAACCCATTATAGACTATTTACCTTTTTATTCTCCCACATAAATAAATACAACCACAATAACAGAATTTTATAATTTCATTAATATAGGTCATGCATGGGAGAAACTTTGTGTATGTATGTGTGAAATGAATTATGCAAGAAATTCAATAATGCTGGAATAAGTATATCACTTCCAAAAATGACCCCATTAAAGGCAGAAAAGATTTATTTCTATATCATTATGAGTACATTTAGTTAAAAATTAAGCTCCTTTCCTTATAGTTTAATATTAGTAACCTATCAATATAAAGCTCCAAGAAATTCATTAAGTAAAAATGCCTGCTAAACTGTTGAAATTATCATTCACATTCACAAAATTTTCTATTTCCTAATCTAGTTTATGAAGTGCTTATGAAAGTATAGGTGGGTATAGTCTTTTTTTTTAAGACTTATTTTATTTTATTTAATCCCCCCACCACCCCCCACCCCGCCTTGCCGCTTGCACTCGCTGTCTGCTCTATGTGTCCATTCACTGTGCGTTCTTCTGTGTCTGCTTGTCTTCTCTTCTCCTCTTTAGGAAGCACCGGGAATCCATACTGGGACCTTCCAACATGGGAGAGAGGCACTTGAGCCACCTCAGCTCCCTGGTTTGTTGTGTCTCTCATTGTCTTTTTCCTCCGTGTCTCTTTTTTGTTCCATCATCTTGTTGTGCCAGCTCTACACGCAGGCCAGCTTGCCTTCACCAGGAGGTCCTGGACCTCCCATATGGTAGACAGGAGCCCAATCCCTTGAGCTACATCTGCTTCCCAAAGGTATAGTCTTTAGATCATGGCATTTGGACTTCTACTTGAAATATTTTGTTTATGCTGGATAATCAATAAGTAGAGGATGAATAGACACCATTTAACATGCTTCTCTACAAGTAGAATGTTCTTCACTAATCATTCCACCTCCAAAAAAAGTCCTTATGATCTCTTGTTGGAGAGAATACAAAATGGCAGCCTCTAGTTTCCAGCCCACAAACTAAAACAAGCTCTGCAGGAAGTCAGAAGCCTGAGCTGTGCTGCCTAACTTCTCTTCTGAACTTAACAAATCAAATGCTTAGCCCAAGAAAGTCCTCTAGGTCAAAGTGAGAGACCAGGTGAAGTGAAACACAATCAGTGGCAAAAACTCCACAAACTACATGTGAAACAACCAGAAGGTTACTGTAGCTAATGCATGAGCCACTTCTAAGACCCTGGAAGGAGCCCTATCAATGTTGTCACATGGTCACTACTTTTTAACTTGTAAAGATATTTTGTATTCTCATTTTTTAAAGAGGAACCCCTCCATCTCCTATATTACATAAACTACACAAAACCTGAGTCCACCCCTACCTTTACTCTTCTAAATGTTCTTTTCTTTAGTTCGGGGCGGGGGGAGACTTTTCCCCACTAAATGTAAAGGGAATGCATTCTCTTGGCTTTGTCAGCATAGTGGTTCTTGGATGTCTGTATCCCATCAACCTGGTAAGCCAAAGGAAAGAAGAAAAAGAAGGAATAACTTCCAAATCATTTGAACTTCTTATTAGAAAGAGAAAAGGATAATTTGAGGGTGGGGAGGAAACCTGCTTTTGTTGCATAAATGTTAATGGCGAACAGATACTACTTGTGCTACAAAATATATAAGTTATTATAAATTCCTGGCTATGTTTGAGGAAGAGCCAAGAAAGTCCTCTTTGTATTATAGTCCATCTCCTGCCTTGTTCTAAAACACAGCTGCTTCCAGAGACAAAGAAAGGAAGGGAGTGGGCAGGAGATGCTTCAAACTGTCCCTAAAGTTTTATTTTGGTTACATTTCCATAGCAGAACAGATGAGAAAAATGCTAAGATTAATGAGGAAACATAATTATTTAACCAAAGACATCTGCTTGAAAGTAACCTTAGAGAATTCAATCTCTTCAAATGTAAGAGCACTAAAAACACTCCAGAGTTCTTTTCACAAAGTAAAATAGAATTGAGCACAAAGTTTTGGGGTGGGGGGTTAGGAAAAGAATAGCTTTTTTTCTTAGCAAGTGCAGGTATAAAAAAAAAAAAAGACTGTTAAAAACAAGTGATAGAATGAATTGAGATCACCAAAGTTGAACATCCTTGAATTAATATTCTCTTTAAACTTCCATGGAATATAAATTTCTGGGCATTTCTTTCTCTTTTTAAAAATCCATTCATTTACAATATGCAAATAACAAATGCAAATCTAATATTATTACAATTGGCATTTATTGCAAAATTTTTTTTTCTGCAACACGAAGATGCCTTCCTAATTCTTCTGATGCTCTAGCCCAACTAGCATCCTACCTTCTATTAAATGATGCTTATTGGGATTTCTAGTTAATCTCATTCATTTCCACCAACTGCTCCATTCTCTTCTTTTCTTCACTCTCAAAACAATGATGTAGGAGTATAAAATTACTGAAATATTACTTTACTGGGGAAGTTTCTTTCAATTTCAGATAATTTTGAGCAAGTCATATCCTTTATAGCTGATTTGGTAAATAAACAATTAGAAGTTATGACAAATGCTTTATTTTCACTAGTTATTTTTTCTCTGCCTTATTCCAAGTATATTTAATTTGTCAAGTTGACACAATACATGGTTAAGTTATAATATGAAAACTCATTGTGATTTTTATATTTAAAAATTAACATCTACCTTGAGGGACTCCCCAATGAATAATCAAAGTAATTAAATATTTCAATTTTCATTTTCTCTCCTTCTTCTATAATTAAAGAACTTCTGAATTTTTAGTTGGACTCATGGATGCCTAGAATAAGAACTACATTTCCTAGCCTCCCTCATAGTGAATGGGGCTTATGACTAAATTCCAGCTAATGCCATGTAAGTAAAACCTTCCCTAAAATATACCTTCCCTACCCCTTTTGCCCCTTTCTTTGTCTGTTACTCCCTTTCTACCTGATAGAATGCAGACTGAGCAGCCAACTTGGAACACAAGGAGCCTTGGGAATGGAAAGCTATGTATTGCAGAGCAAGATAGAAGGAAACTGGTTCCCAAGGACTTTGTGGAACAAATCTTCCCTACCAGCCCTGCAGTGTCCATTTTGGAATTTGAGCTGAGATGGAAATAAACTGCTCTCTTACTTAAACTATTATTATTTGTGGTTCTATTATTGGCAACTGAACATATCCATTTCTGGTACACGTTTATAGCACCAGATTTCCTTGCACATCAGTGTCAAACACTAAGATCCCACCTCAGTGTGAATGTCCTATGAAAAGTTTCATACAAGGTAAATTTTTGAACACTATTTACAAACTTTATAATTTATAATTAAAGTTTGTATCTGATATGTAAACCATACATACTGAAACCTCTACTGCTAGATACAGAAAAAGCAACAAACATATCCATAGGAAAACTTTCTTTGGATCTATTCTAGGAAGTTAAACTCTGCACTTAACATTGCAATTAGGTACTAAGTTTTTAAAATCGCATTGTTATCAAATGACCAATCATTTAATTCCCTCATAAACTCTGAGGTAAGAAATATGTATATATATATAGTCACGTCTGAAAACATACTATGGAAAAAACAAATATCATGTTTAGCTGAACCATTTGTTCATTTACTCAATGAAATTTATCAATTTCTTTGTGTTATTTCTCATGCTAATTTTTTTCAAACAAATATAAATAAGATAGGTTCCTGCTGGTGTGTTGTGTTTTTTATATTTAAAGAAAAGCAATTGCTTCATCATTGCATTAGAAATTATTATAGCTTGTTCCTTTATTAGTTACAGCTAAAAATAATTCTGCTTCAGCATGATCTGTTGAAAGCCTGAGATAACGGTATAGTGAGGCTATGGAAACCATTCAGATTCATTGACTGAATGAAAATTTCAATAGTTATGTTACCTTGTTATAATTATAAACAATTGGGTGTATTAATGCATTTAACAGGTGTGTTGGTATGTGGGCATTCATCATTCTCTTGATTTACTACTAGGTGTTATAGATAATTAAATTACAAAGGCTGTACGTTGTAGACTGACTGACCAGTGTGCTTCATCAGAGCTTATATTGTAACAAAAGAGAATGGAGGCTAAGAGTCAGAACTAGGAATTTGGGTAGAAGAGAGTAAATGCTCAGCCTTGTGACTAAAGAAGACCCAAGCAGGCAAAGAACGGAGTCAAGAAAATTTACAAAGGTAGGTTGGAGTTGGCGAGTGCCTTGGATATTGATTAGACATCAGTTAGGTCAGGCATCTGGGACTTGAACGGATGCCAGAAGACTGAGACCAAATATCAGAGATTCTCAGTAACATAAGAACAGGAACTAAGCCAAAGAGCCTGGCAGCAAGGGCTCAAGTAGAAGGCTGTGAGTAAGAGGCATGGGTAATCGAAAGTACAAATGGGACTTATTATTGAGCTGAAGACTCTGTGGGTCTTGTGCTCCCTATATGTCTAGCCCAAGACTAGAATTGTTTTCATATAAAGAGACCATTTGACTCTTCAATTACCCTTGGCTGGGAAGAGGGGGTGAAAGATGGAGAATAAGGCAATTACTGATATTAGGGATATCAGTAATATGTCATGCTTTCTTGAGCTAATTTATGAGCATAATAGGGTTTTATTTAATACAGGTCCACAAATTAAGTTGTCGAATTTGGATCCCTTACAATTAGGGGGTGGACCAATTAGTGGAGACTCTGACATGGCATTCTTACTCTGCTAGAATTAAGTGTTGTTGACTAGTCTTGTGTCTTCTCAAAGGTAATATATAATCTATGCTGTTACTGGGAGCCTGAAGTAAGACCTTCAGTTTCGAATGTGAGAATAGGGATTTTTGCCTGATCAAACTCTAGGGCTGAGGGAGGAAACCCTCAACTGAAGAGGCTGGGTCATCTTGGAAAGTAGGAGCCACTGTGAGAGTTGTATGACAAAAAAGCAACCAGGATGCAGGGACAGGCAGTATCGTGATCTCCCTACATTAATATTGGAGAGGTTAAAAATTTTAAACCTCTTTACAGACACCGAACCCCTCACTTATGCTAAAATCTGCTTATTTGTCTTGTGGTAAAGTTGGAGTCCAGTTAGGTTTCCATAGAAATTTCTACTTTACCCAAATTTTGCCTTTTCCTGGAATTCCATCATCATTCATTTTTAAAAAGGCCTAGACTTTTGATTTATATTGATAAAATAAAATATTTCCCCACTCTGCACTTAAATTTTAGAGTGAACTCAAATTAACGATATATGCAATTATTAATCAGCATAGACAAAGAGTAAAAGTTTGGCCAAGTGATAGAGAAAAAGATAACACTATAAAAAGCTCAACAAGACAATATTTCTCAAAGGAAAATAAGAAAGAGAAGAAGAAATCTAAAGTAAAGGGGTAAAATTACAAATGGGCTTTCAGAGGGTTTGTAGTACTCCAGGCAATGAAGGATGATGGAAGTCTTGAATTAAAAACATATTTAACCAACAAGAAACATATTTTGTGAGGAAGGACACATGCAATGGCTTGAGGGGAAGAAAGGAAGTGATGGAGCAGTGAAGTTAAAAGAGTGACTTAGCGATTCAGTCATAGTAAGGTGATCAAGAGACGATGAGGTTGGGAAGCACAAAATGAATGAACAGAGACTGACTTTGCAAGTCAAACAGGAAATTTCAAATTAGTTTCAAGGTTTGATTAGACATAGGGAAATGGTAGATAAAACATAATTAAGACCCCCTCCCCCATTCTTAAAATTCTGTGAGGTGGGAAGATGGGGAGTTTGCAGGGAAATGGACAGAAAGAAACTCAAAGAAATTAATAGCTGTCTCCACAGAAGAGAGTCCGAGTAGTAAAACATTTCCAACTCATCAATCATCTAATTTATTACCTTCAGTATGCAAAGCACTGTGAATGGTTGAATGGCCTTGGGCTGAAGCCTTACACTATCATCTCATGCACAGTCTCGGATTCTCTGGAAAAAATGGTCTCCATCTCTGTTTATGAACTGGGGATAGTAAGATATTTAATAGAATATTACCAGGATGAAATGAAATAAATGAATTGTGATAAAGTGCTACATAAGTGATACTTATTATCATTGAAAAATAGTAACAGATATTTACGTTAGATTATTTTCAAGCATAAGGGGAAAAGTTGAATAATGTGCCCAGGGAAATAATGACAGAGCAGGGATTCCTACTGTGGCAATCCAGCCATAGAATCTTTGATTCTAAAACATTTGGCTACACTGCCACGATCACTGATTTCAGGGAATTTACAATCTACTTGAGGGGGAAATATGTGGAATGCCGAATAATAAAACAAAACAAACAAACAAACAAAAATGTCACAAAGATGATCCCATGTTAGATGAGTGCTAGAGATGGGGAGGTTTATGCTAGAAGATACTTGGAAGATCTTCTAAAGGAGCAAAGACTTGAGTTATTCTTATGAGGATGGCTGGATTTGGCTAATCAGAATGAGGAATAAGAACAGAAGAAAAAAGCAAAATAATGATGCTAAAATATAAAGCATAGCTATTCAGGTTATTTAGTCCTATTTATATTAGAGACAGAGCTAAAAATTAAAATATAACAGACATTTAATTTGCTATTTACATTTCATTGAAATAGAGGAAAATAAATGTAAGTAGTATTCAATTACAACCTATAGAATATAACTTTAAAACAATTTATTATTTAATATTTGAGGGATGTTTGAAATAAATGACCATGGGATACACTAACCAGAGACCCAAAATCAGTAAAAGAAAATGTAAGTCAAAATAAAGACAACTATAATCTTTTTAAAGAAAGTATTTTTAATATTTAGACAAATTAATACTCTTAGGAAATACCCTTATTTTATAATTACACTTCCTAATTTGAATGCTTATTTCAGATTTATGGTTTAATAAAATTATATTTGGTTTTAAAAATGCTTGCTTTCATTGGTCTTGTGAGAAGTTATAAAAATAAATATTTAATCTGAAAGACTTTTTTATACTATTAAAAAAAAACTGTTAAACTTTACCATAACATGGGGTTCAACCTCTGGGTTTACGAAGTATAAAAACTGCATTGTTTAACTCTACTTATTTTGTGTAATTTTGAAAACACTAAGTTGAAACTCAAAGTGCAAATACAAAGATGAGGAATTTGTGTTTAAGTTAAAACTACAAAATATTTAAGGTACTCTCAGCATGCATAAATCTGAGGGAAAAAAATCCTGCTTTCTTTATCTTGCTGCATTCCTCTCCTTTGCTCTTTTGGTTTACACTGGAAGTGATAGCTTTGAATTCTATGTCTGTTGTGCTAGAAGAGTAAGAAATATTCAGGACAGTCCAAGGAAAGAGTAAGACATCACTACCAAAATTTTTCTTTCATTATGCATGGGTCCTTCTTCTGAAAATGCAAACAGTTATCTGGCAGCAATAATATATTCCTCTATTAAAACCATGATTAACATTCATTATCAGCTTAACTATCTATTTTCCTAGAAGGACTTAGTTTACCTAGAGAACCTATTTGTTGGAATGGTGTTTTAGTTTCCTAGCTGCTAAAACAAATACCATATGAGTTGGTTTAAACAATGGGAATTTAATGGCTCACAGTTTTGAGGCTTGGATAAGTCCAAAACTGAAGTGTCAGCAAGATAATGCTTTCTCACTGAAGACCACAGCATTCTGGGGCTGGCTGCAGGTGACCTTGGTCCTTGGCTTTTCTGTCACATGGCAATACACATCTTTTTCTCCCAGGTTCCGGTTTCAGCTAACTTCCAGCTTCTTCTGGCTGTTTCCTGTGGCTTCTCTGTCTGAATTTTACTCAGCCTATAAAGGACTCCAGTTATCTGGACAAAGCCCAACCTGATTTAGTTGGGCCATACCTTAACAGAAGTAACATCTTTTTTTTTTTTTTTTTTTTTTGAGGTACCAGGGCCAGGGATTGAACCTAGTACTTCTTATGTGGGAAGCTGGCGCTCAACCACTGAGCCACATCTGCTCTCCTGAGTTGGTTTATTCCTTTGTTTGTTTGTTGGAGTTACCAGGAACCAAACCCAGGACCTCCCTTGTGGATAGCAGGTGCTCAACCACTTGAGCCACATCTGCTCCCTGAAGTAAAATCCTGAAGAGATCTTATTTACAATAGATCTACACCCACCAGCATGCAGACCAGGACCAAGAACCTGCCCAACTGGAGAACACAGTTCAGTCCACCACAAATGGGAAATTAAGGAAGACCTTGGCATGGTTGGTGTATTATTTAGGATTTTTTAGTAACAAGCAACGGAAACCAAATCTGGCTACCGTAAATCCACAAAATGAAAGGATATGACCGATTCACAGGACCTAAGGGAGAACTGAAGAAAAAGGTTGGGAAAAGTGGAACCAGATAACCTCAGAATGTCTTCCCAATCCCACCTGGCCATGTCCACTCAGATTTGAACATCAGTTTCTTCTCTCTGAATTACTTCACTCCAGAGTCAATGTCCCAGTGGTCAAGGGTGACGTTATCAAGATTGCAATTTAAGACATCCTGGAAAAGTTTCCTCTCAGAAATAGCTAATAATAGGGCAAATCCTACTTGCTTAGAACTCTGGAAGATGATGGAGACTGAAGAAAGACTCCACAAATACTAAATTGAGGAGAAAAAACAAAAAACAGACCCACTCAAAAATAAGGTAGGAGATCAATGACTCAGACCTACCAGTCTGAACCTACCAGTCCAACTCCTCCCCTTCACTCAATACGGCACAGACTAAGAGTCACAAAGCAGCACCTCCTGCGCTGGTTGCTGACCAGAGAGCCACTATGACAGCAAGTTAGAACCTTAAGCACATCCAGGCACAGGACCCAAAGTTCACATAGACCCAGGATAGAGCCCAAGTAGTCTGGTGAGTGTGTACATACAAAAGGGCCTCCAGGAAACAAAAGAGACCCAGGACAGAACTGTTGGAAAATGGTCAGAAAGGGTCAGAAACTAGATTACAGGCTACCAGGGTCTGGGGAGGAGTAGAGAATAAAAAATTAATGCTTAACTTGTACAGTTTCAATCTAGGTTGATGGAAAAGTTTTGGTAATGAATGGTGGTGCTGGTAGCACAACATTGTGAATGTAATTACCACCACTGAATTATATATTTGAATGTGGTTAAAAGGGGAAATTTTATGTTGTATATATGTTACTAAATTAAAATTTAAAGAAAATATAGTACTGTACAACACAGTGAACTCTCATGTAAACCATGGACTATAGTTAATAGTATAGTTATGAAAATATTCTTTCATCAACCACACTAACGCAAGGTATTGATAATGGGAGGATATATGAGAACTCTGTATTTTCTGTATGACTTTTCTGTAAACCAACAACTTCTCTACTAAAAAAATTACAATTTTTTAAAAAAGTTTAAAAAAAAGAGTCAATGTCCCAGGAGAGAGACCGGGTGGCCACATTTAAATTGCCTTTCTACTTCCTGGCAATACTGGTGAAGGTCAAGCAAGAACAGCCTCTGTGATGGTTAGGCTAATGTGTCAACTTGGCCAGGTAATGGTGCCCAGTTGTCTGGTCAAGTGAGCACTGGGCAAGTTGTAATACAAGGGCATTTCATGGACTTTAATCATTAGTGAGTTGATTGCATTGATGGCTGGTTACATCTACAATCAACTAAGGTGGTTGCCATCAGCAATGAGTGACATCTCATCCAATCAGTTGAAGGCCTTAAAAGGGGAAGTGATTTCAGCATTCAGAGAATTCCCATCTCTACTTCAGATAGCCAGCATCTCCTGGGGAACTCATGAAGGATCTTCATCAGAGCCCCTGATTTAAGTGTCCAAGTAATGTCATTTTTTAAACCACCACCCTACCATAGATAAAAAGGTTCTATTGTTTCTACAGTTAGAGATATTTTCTTTACCTGGTACTTTAGAGATTACCTCTTGAATGTACATTCAATTATCTCAGCCAATTCTATAAAATTCCTAAGAAAGTCTTACATCAGATCAGAGTTCGGGTATAGCCAATATTGGGTTTTCTTTCGTCATCTAGAAATTTTTATTTTTAATTTAGTTGAATTTATAAGTCTTTTCTTTTGTGAATTCATAGATTCAGATTTTGAATCATGGTAAAAAAGGTCCTCTGCACTCTGATATTATAGGGGGATTCACCCATCATGTTTTTTTCTAGCACTTTATATTGTGTTGGTTTGTTTGTTTGTTTGTTTTTCATTTAAATCTTTGATCTATTTATTATTTATCTTGTACACTATGAGACTTGAATACCATTTTATTAGTTTCAAATGGTTGTCTAATTATTCCAGCACTATTTATTGACTAGTCCAATTCCCCTTCCTGATTTGAGGTGCTACCTTTATAATTTACTAAATTTCTATATATATTTGGGCCTGTTTCTAGACCTCTATTACATTGATATTCCTATATATGCCCCATTAATTACTGAGGCTTCATATTATGTTTTGTATCTACTCAAGCTAGGGCCTATCATTCTTTTTCTTTGCAGAGTTTTATGGCTATTCTTATTTTCGTATTGTCTTAGTTTTTCTAGACTGCTATCACAATGATCACAAAGTGGTTTTGATTTAAAAAATAGGAATTTATTGGCTCACCATTTCAGAGGCCAGAAATCCAAATCAAAGCATTGTCTAGAATAGAAGGCTTGCTTCCTCTTGGGCCAGGTAGCATTCATGCTGGCCAGCAATCCTTGGGTTCCTTGGCTTTCCCATCACATGGTGACGTCCTCTCCTTTCTCTTCCAGTTCTGTTCACTTCCAGCTTCTAGCTCCTCGCTGTGACTTTCTCTTACTATGTGTGAATTTATTCTGTTTATAAGGGATTCCAATAATCTGGATTAAGACATAATTTCTTTCAGTTGAGTCGTACCTTAACTAAACAATCTTCAAGAGTGCTATTTACAATGGATTCATACCCTCAGACATGCAAATCAAAATTAAGAGCATGTCTAAATTGGGGTATGTAATTCAATCTACCATACTTATATAACCTTTAGAATCAGACTGAATCGTTTTTGAAAATCAAATTCTATTAAAATGTTTTTATTGGGTTGTATTGAAGGTGTACATTAATTTAAGGAAAATGGACATAGTGTATCTTATCATTAGTTTAAGTTGTCTTTTGAATCCTTCAGTGGATTTAAACTTTTCTTCAATGAAGTTTAGCACAATTTTTCAATGTTTTTTCTAATTTTTTATAGTTTTTCAGTTGCTATTTTAAATAGGATCTTTTTTTCCATTATATCTTCTAAATGGTTATTGCTTGCATATAAATTCTTGAGTCTTATATATTATATAACCCTCAATTCAGTATTTCAGCAGTTTTTCAGTTGATCCAGTTGGTGTAGCACTTGGGCAGTTTGATGTAATTATGAATTCCAAAAATAGATATTGGATTATGCTTGTAAACTGATCTGTTCATCTGGCATGATTAAGTTATAATTGGGGCTTTGATTGGGCCACGTCAGTAGGGGGTTGAGCCCCACCCCTTCGTAGGTGGGGAATCAAATATAAAAGGCATTGCAAGAACAGAGTTGAAGCAGTTTTGATGTTGAAGTTCTGGTGAGGAAGAAAAGAAGGTCCCGGGATAGAGATGAGCCATTCATCTGAGAGTTCACAGCTGGCCTTGTGGAGAGAAGCAAAGCCTAGAGAGACTCATAGTCTACAGGTGACCTTGAGGAGGAAACAGAGACGCTAAGCCCAGAGAGAAATGCAGCCCCGGGAAGAGAGGAACCCAAGAAGCCTGAACCCTGGCAAACGTCAGCAGCTGTCTTGCTCCAACACGTGGTAATCAACTTTGGTGAGGGAAGAAACTTATGCTTTATGGCCTGGTAACTGTGGACTTCTACCCCAAATAAATACCCTTTATAAAAACCAACCCATTTCTGGAATTTTGCATCAGCACCACTTTGGCTGACTAATACAGTTGGGTTTTCCAGGTATACAAGCATATCATCCTCAGAGAGTTTTAGTTTTGTCTCTTCATTTTAATTTGTGATTTCATTGGTTAATATCCCTAGCCCAATTCTGGATAGTAGTAGTGGTAATAGAACCCTTGCTTTCTTAATGACATTAGTAAGACTGTCTCTATTGTTTCCCATTGAGAATGATGCTGCCTTTTAGAATGAGACATATTTTTTCATGTTAAAGAAGAATCCATCTCTACCTAGTTTTCCTTTGTTAGTTTTAAAATCAAGATGAGATATTTAGTTTTTCCAAGTTCCTTCTCTGATTCTATGGATGTCCACCTAATAATATTTTTCTCAATGGTCTATTAATATGATGAGTTATGATAATAAATTTACATATATAAATCATTTTTTCATTCTTAGAATAAAAATAATTTTATCATAATGTTACTTTGTAATATTTCTGCATAGTTATTCTTAAGTAATATTGATCTGTAGTTTTTCAACCCTTTTCATTTTTAGTTAGAGTAGAAGCAAAACTGTTATAACAAAAAGTACTGAATATACAATATACATGTCTCTCACATGACAGTTCTGAGTCAAGTGGTCCAAGTTCATAGGGATACTCGGTTATTCATGGACACAGGTTCATTCCAACTTGTGGCTCATTAACCCTAAAATGTTGCTCTTGTCAGTGTGGTTGAATCTGTGTGGGATGCCATGTTACAGCATGTGGGTACGGGAAAGGGCAAGAATGTTTAGGGGTACTGATTCAATGTTTTAAAGCCCAAACCTGGAGGTGGCATACATCCTCTTACATTTCATTAGTAGGAGACTAGTCACAGTGTCACTAACTAAAAGGGAATTTCTAATTGGCCATCCATGTGCCCAGATACAAGTATATTACTATGAAAAAAGGAAGAAGAGATTTTGGAAAGTAATTGGCGACTTCTATCACAGGTTTCATTGTTATCATGATTCATTGAAAGAATCTGGAAGTGTTCTTTTTTATGTTCTAAAATAAATTAAATAGCATTACAATTTTCTGTATTTTTAAACGTTTGCTTTTATTCCCTTTATTTTTTATTTTTTTTAAAAGATTTTATTTATTTATTCATTTATCCCCCCCTTGCTGCTTGTGCTCGCTGGGTCAGCTAACCATGCCGTGCGGGCGGGCTTGCCTTCACCAGGAGGCCCCGGGAACTGAACCCGGGGCCTCCCATATGGTAAACGGGAGCCCTACTGATTGAGCCACAGCCGCTTCCCCTTTAATTCCCTTTAAAACCAACTGACCAACTCCTACTCTCCAGCTCTTTGGGCCTGCCATGGACAACTAACAAAATGATGATGGACAAGTCCTGTCCCAAAAACACAGAGTATCTACAACCGCAAGCAAAACAATTCCTTCCCTCTGACCCATAATAGTTTAGTCCCCTCTCAGCCTGAAGTAGTCAGAGTGGAATCATCCCAAATCCCTCAAGATTGAGGAATGAGCTTCTTCTGGGAAAATGGCACTGAAGTAGGTAGGCAGAGTCTGACCCTCTCACCAAAAAAAAAAAAAAGAGAGAGAGAGAGAGAGAGAAGACAGGGACCTATCTAAAGAGCTGCTTTGGATATATATAGAACGGGAAGGTGCTCTGAGTCATTGAGGAGGGTACTGGAAAGATAAAGAAGCCAAAGGAAAACCTCGGCCCCTGAATCTCATCAGATTTGCAACACCTACTTTGCAATTCATTGGACTCACGCAGGAGATGATGATGGACAATGACCATCCCAAGGAACAGAGAGAGTCTACAACTGCAAGCAAGACAGTCCCATCCATCTGCCCTATGGGATCTAAGCCTCTTCTTAATTAGAGGCTGAGTGGGCATCACCATCCCAGAATCCTCAGGATTGGGGTATGAACAATGGACTACAGTAGACTTACTGGTATTCTATAATAAACTTATTATTACCCTAGCAATGGAAGAACTTTTATCATTGATGTGGAGGCAGTGACCTCCGGAGGTTTTGAGGGGAGTGAGAGGGAAGAATAGGTGTAATATGGGGGCATTTTGGGGACATTGGAATTGTCCTGAATGATGTTGCAATGACAGATACAGTCCATTATATATCTCGTCATAACTTACAAAATTGTGTGGCGGAGAGTTTAAACTATAATGTAAACTATAATCCACATTCAGTTGCAATGCTCCAATATGTGAAAATAAATTCTAACAAATGTACCACACTAATGAAGGATGTTGTTGCTGTGGCGAGGTGTGTGGGTGCGTATGTGTGTGGCATTAGGAGTCCCTTACATTTTTTGTGTAACATTTGTGTAATCTAAGTATCTTTAAAAAAAAAAAATTTAGGTATTAAAAAAATAAAATAATTAAATGAGGGGAAAAAAAGATTGAGGAATGAACAAACATAAGGGGAGAGTGTAACCATGGACCAAAGCTGGATTTATTGTTATTGTAGTTTTTTTATCTTGTATTAACTGAGTAACTTGTAACATTGATATAAAGATAGTGGTTGCCAGGGGTTCAGAGGGGTGGGGGAGTAATCATAAGTACTTGCTAATTCTTAACCCTTGATTACAATGATGAGAATATACCAATGTTGCCAGATTTTCTCTAGGTTTTTGGCTAAGCTACAAGAAATGAATTTCAAGAGCAAGCCAGGTTAGTTAGGCCAGTAATTTATTAAGGCGTGGAGAGAAGAAAATGGGAGAAAATAACAGATCACGGGTCCCAGGTAGAGTGGAAGGGGCAGAAAAGTGATAGAGAGGGCCGATTTACAGACTACAATTCCCCATTACAGATCACAAATGCCCAGGTTTACTTGTGTGGTTATTCCAGGCAGGGGGGGGAGAGGGCAAACAGGGGGCAAAGAAGGAAAGAACAGGGGCGAAAAGGCAAGAGCAGGGCTGGTTCGGCCTTTGCACTTGTTTTTTGAACCATTAATTATTCTACCCCTTTGCTAATGACAGAGGAGGAGTCTCAGCTGTTTGTGTTTTGGTCGATTACCCCACCCATCAATCCCCTGGGAGGGCGCAGTGATAACGCCCCTGGAGAATATACAGGGCTTCTCCTTGATTCTGGAGGAAATCTTGTTCTGAATAGGGATTCTTGCAAGGGTATTCGAAAGCCATCTTGAGGGTACCCATGGTCACGTGTTCAATGGTGGCAGGTTTTCTGCCAGGTCCCAGATTCGTCTATTGATTCCCTATTTTACTAGCCTGCTTTACCAGTAGTTACACATTCTCCTTTTATAGATATTTGGATTGTCTCCAGGTTTTAGCTACTAAGGTTGCTGTGAACATTTTTATACAAATCTTTTTGTGTTCATATGTTTTCATTTATCTTTGGTAAATATCTAGGAATGGAATTGCTGAGTCATAGGAAAAGTGTATCTTCAAATTTATGAAAAGTTCCCAAATAACTTTCTAAATTATTTGGACCATTTTTCATACAAATAGTGAAGTATTAAAGTTACAATTGCTTGCAAATATTTGATATTGTCAGAAATTTTTTATTTTAGCCGTCCATTTAGCCATTCTAGTGAGAAGTGGTATCTCATTGTAGTTTTAATTGTACTTACCTGGCAATGAATAATGGTGATTACCTTAACAAAAGTGCTTGTTTTCCATTCCTATACTTTCTTATGTGGTCTGTTCTAGTCATTTGCCTATTTTTTATTGGCTCATTTATCTTTATATTGTTGAGGTTTGTTATATATTCTAGTTATAAATCTTTGTCAGAGATACATATTGTAATACATCAATTGTTTTTCTTTTATGACTGGAGCTTTATGTGAACACAATTAGAAAGATTTGACGAACTCAAAGTTGCAATGATCTCCTCCTATATTTTTTTCTAGGTATTTTGTTTTAGTTATTGCATGAAACTAAAGTTTGTGTATTGTATGAGATAGAGGACAAGGTTTATTTTTTTTCCATATGGTTGTATAGTTGTTCCACCACTAGTTGATAAAAAGACCTTCCTTTGCATCTTTTGTCATAGTTCTATTCGTTTTATGTATGAGATTCTATACCTGGATTTTCTATTCTAGTCCATTAATCTCTGTCCTTATGTCTTGATTATTGTAGCTTAATAGTAAGTGGGAATCCCAGTGGGTTCCGTGTAATATTTTGGGTAATCTAAGCACCTCTTAAAATATATGTATATATATATATATAAATAACATTTTTGTAAGCAAATACACATATATGCATATATATTTATATATCATTTTGCAAATGTTTGTATGTATTGTGAGAATTTTGATTTTTACCCATAATAAAAAAAAATATATATATATATATATATATATTACATGTAGCTAAAGGATGGAATACCTGGATTAAGGCTCTGGACACATGCATTTTTAATTATTTTGTTAAAATATTAATTTTGTTAGGAAATGTTTGATAACTTTAAAAAATAAATGCATTTCATAATAAAATTTCTATTATCTGCAAAAAAAAAAAAATAGTAAGTCTTGACTTCAAGGATTGTACGCTCCCCAATAATGTTCTTATTTATTGAAATGTTTTGACTACTCTGGATCCTTAACCTTTCCAATTAATTTTAGAATCAATTTGTTGATTTTCACACAAAAAAAGCCAGCTGTGGTTTGGTTGGGATTTAACTGAATCTACATAATCATTTGGAGTGAACTGACATCTTAACAATATTGAGTCTTCCAATCAATAGCCCTTCATTTATATAGGTCTTCTTTATTTTCTCTCAGAAATGTTTTGTTGTTAATGTAGAGGACTTGTAATCACTTGTTAAATACATTCCTAAGTATTTCATATGTTACACTATTATAAATAGTATTGTTTTTAATACTCCATTGTTCATTATTCACTGCTATTATATGGAAATGAAATTGATTTTTGTACATGGACATTGTAGTGTGATCAGGCTAAAATAATTTTTGAGTTCTAAAGTTCATTTGTTTTGTTTGTAGTTTTGTTTGAATTTTCTATGTACACCATCATGTCTGTGAAATATAAAATTTTTCCTTTACAAACTTAATGCATGTAAATTTTCTCCTGCCTTTATTATACGGGCTAGGACTCTAATATAATATAAGTGGAGAAAGCAGAATTATTTTTCTGATTTTAGAAAAAACTCTCAATATGTGATCCTTAAGTATTATATGAACTATAATTTTTAAATAAATTCCCTTTATTGATTTAGTGAAGTTTCCATTTATCTCCAGCATGCTTAGATTCTTAAAAATATCAGAAATGGGTGTTGAATTTTGACAAATAACTTTTCTGCATTTATTGACATGATTATATGGTGTTTCTTCTTTATTTAATAAGTACAAGGATTATATTAATTGATTTTCAATATTATAGCAACCTTGAATTCTGGGGATAAACTCACTTGGTCATGATTATTATCCTTTCTATGTATTGCTGGATTCGATTTTATAGTATTTTCTAAAAATTCTGTACTGTATTTATGAAAATATTATTGCATATTAATTTTTCTCATAATGTCTTCAGGTTTTGGAACTAGGACTATGCTGGTTTCATAAAATGAGTTGGAAAGTGTTTTATTCTCTTCTATTTTTCTGAAAGTTTGTCTAAGAGTGGCATTATTTATTCCTTTAGTATTTGACAGAATTCACCAATGACATCATTTGAACCTGATGTTTTCTCTGTGGGAAGATTTTAAATTATGAATTCAAATTTTAAAATAGATATAGGGATGTTCAGTTTTTTCTTTTCTTCTTGTATCAGTTTGGTAATTGTCTCTTTCAACAAATTTATCTACTCATCTAAGTTGTGAAATTTATTGGCAAAAAGCAGTTCATTGAGAGGTGAAGAATTTTCTTCTTTGTCTGTTTTTGTTTATTACTATTATTGAAATAATGAAAATGCTCTAATAATGATTGAAGTGATGAATGCACAACTATGTGATTATACCAAATACCATTGATTGAACACTGGATGAATTGTATGCTTTATTAATATGTATCAATAAAATTGATTTGTTAAAAAAAGTAGTTCATAGTGCTCCCTTGTTATCCTTTTAATATCTGTGGAATATGCCAATATCTTCTTATAACTGAAATATTTAGTCAATTTACATTTAATGTAATCTTTCTGGATTGGTTTAAATCTACCATATTGCTAATTATTTTCCATTTGTGTTTTTCAGTCTTTGCTCCTTCCTTTATTACTCCTTTCTGCCTTCTTTTGGCTAAATCAATTATTTTTACTATCCCAGTGTAAAGCTTTATCTGACACTGTCTTTTTAAATGCAGGGATTAAATAAGTATCTTTATCTCATAACAGTCTATGTTGAAAAATTTATTAATATATTTTATTTACCTCCTGAAAAATGTATTAGTATATTCTACTTACATCTCCCCTGTCTTTAGCTTTGTAGCTTTTTAGCTATTGTTACCATATGTTTTGCTTCCATACGTGTTATTATTATTTTCAAACTTTAGTCAATCATCCTTTTAAAATATAATTAACAAACATTTTTTCTTTTAAATTTCCCCATATATTTATCCTTTCTTATACTCTTCATTCTTTTTATAAATCCAAATTTACATCTTCTTTACTTTTTTTAAAGTATTTTTTTGTAGAGCAGTTTTGATGGTGATAGATTTTCTTAATTTTTTGGAAAATGTCTCTATTTTGCTTTCAGTTTTGAAGAGTATTTTTAACAGATGTAGAAATCTTGGGGTGTTTTTTCTTTCAGCATTCTAAAGATTTAATTCCATTAACAACTGGCTTGCATGTATTTAATGAGAAGTCAACTATGATTCCCATTATATTTACTATATTCCTCCATTTGCTGTGTGTCTGTAACTTTTTGCTATAGTAGGTTTCAAAATATTTTTTTTTATTTTTATTTATCAGCAATTTCACTATGATGTGCCTTAGATAGTTTATATTGTATTGTTCCTATTTGAGATTCATTGAACTTCTGTATCTGTGAGTTGATGCTTTTCCTCTAATTTGGAAAATAAATATTATTTTTTAAATATCTGTTTCTGTCCCAAACACTCTCCTGTTTTTACAGGATTCCAATTATATGCATGTTAACTTATTGTTATTAGCTCACAGGTATGCTGCTTTGTGAATTAAATTTTTTTTTTTTTTTTTTTTTTGCTTCAATTTGAGTAATTGTTAACAGCCTGTCTTCAAGTTCACTGCAGGGTCCAATCTGCTATTAATCGTATCCAACAAAAGTTTTATTTCAGATAGTGTTGTTTTTCAGTTCTAGAATTTTTACTTGCTTCTAAAATAGGGTTTCCATTTTTATTCTGAAATATCCCATTATACCTGTCTTTTCTATAAATTCTTCGACATATTTATAACAATTGTTTTAGTCTTTCTTTGCAAATTTCAATAATTGGGTCATCTCTACGTCTGCTTCTTTTACTATGTTTTCTCTTCATTATGGATCACACTTATTGTTTCATTGAATATCATGTTTTTTAAATTGCATTCCTGATATTCAGAATAAAAGTCCAGTATTGATTCACTTTACTTCCCAAAGAGTACCAGATCTTTTCTTTAACAGGTTGTTCATTCCAATTCTTTCTAGGATTGAGTTGAACCAAGGCTGGTCCACAGCTTTAATTAGAATAAATTTACTTGCCCTCAGATACGGAAGCTAATATGGCTCTGCACTTACCTATCAAGAGCTCATTTCTCCCTAGTACTCAAACCATCAAACCTTCCTTGCATGGAAGCTTCTTTGCTAATCCCACAGAAAAGTAAAATTTAAATTTTGTCTCAGATTTTCCTGTTGTTACTATGATCAGGAAGGGCTTTTTTTTTTTTATGGTATTTTACATTCTAACTATCTTATTTTAAGATGATAAACTTTAAACAGTATTTAAATCATGGACTATTTGGAAGAATTTGATTTTGTAATGAAACTCTGGTTTGTAATAGTTTTTGTCCCCTTTTACCTCATTGTCTATTATCACTTGGGCTTTGTTCAAATTCATCTTCATTCCTCTGATCGTTTTGATTTTTTACTCTGTATCTTTCCTGAGCCTGCTAACTCAGGTTTCATCTTCTATTTTTGTCTTATCCTTTCTATTTTCTTTTATTTCTTCTTCTAGTCTCTTTTTTAGTCTATCTTCATAGACATGATTTGCTTTACTAAAACATTAAATATTTGGTAAAGTACTTGTTAAAATTTTACCTTCTCTATGGCCACTTTTTTTGTAGTCAGCTGGTAAATTTTGCTGTTCCTTTCCATGTTTATCTTACACCATCTTTGTATCAAGGTTGTGCCAATTTTCTTTTATTACTTATTATTGAGTGAGTTGAATTTTCCTGCACCAGCTATTGGTAGGAAGTTCTTTGTTGGAAGGGAAGGGCCAAGATAATCTCTCAAACCCTTTTAAATTAAAGATTCTCTCTTTTGCCTCCCACAAATACAGAATGTCTTCGTTTTTGATATTTTGTTTACTCTCAAACTAGACTCTGCAGGCTTCTTGCATCAGCTTTGCTTACTAAATTTCTCACACCCTATTAAACAAGAGACATAACTTTTTTTTCTTCAGGGTAAACCTCTTCCTCTTTAGAAAATTAATTTTTTGCTGCTGTTTCCTGAATATTCTTTTATTGAGTCACTTAACAATTCTTTTCACTCTTTACCCTGAAATTGTTTCCAGGTCTCAACTGCCCTTGGTAGCTTTTACATGTACTTTAAGTTTGCAAATTATATTTGTTCACACTTTTTTATTGTTGTTTTCCTTATTGCTTTGATACCAATATCAAGAGAAACGTGAAAAATGGCCACTTATACAACCATGTTCATAAGTCACCTGAAGGTGTTTTGCCACAGACCTGAGTTTTAACTCATGTCTTAAAAAACTTCTATTGTTTTACCTACTCTCTTGAATTACATTAATTGTAAACACAGTAAACAAGGATTGAAAATGACGAGTTCTCTAATTTGTCTTATCAAAGAACACACATGGAATATTTTCCAAAACTTCCTATAAGAGGAATTCTATTCAACTGCAATTATTAGAACAATTGAGCTGATTATATCAAAATTCTTGATTTGTCATCTAGAAAGTGACTGCATGATTCAGAAACATTTAAGAATGAAATGCATACTAAAAGTGTATTTAACTTCTGTTGGCTAAGGGTACAAATAAAGTGTACACTGCTCAAAAAAAAAAAATAAGTGACTACATGATAAAAATAAGCATTCTAGAACTCCACAGATAGAGAAAATTGTAGGTTAGTTCCGAGCTTTTCTTAAAGCATTGAGACATGAAGAATAATACCTAGTAGAGTGAGATGACGTATGAGCTATGAGAGGGTTATAAGTTCAAGGATATATTTCACTGTGAAATTAGAGTAGGCATTGAAATTGAAGACTGGCTCCTAGTAAGTTTTCTTTTGGGAACACTAAGTAATCATCAGCACAAAGGTCACAGAAATATCTCATAAAGCCAACCACTTGTTATGACATTTTATAGCTATGGAACTGATCTGATCAATGAGACTGCAAACATGGGGTACGAAACAAAAAGAAAGAGCAAAGAAAAGTTGAGGCAAAGATAAAAATGTGTATAGTCATATTTACATGCGTATCATTTTTTCTAATTTTTTAAATATAGCTTGAAAATGCAGTGTGATTAAGGATAATAAGGAATTTTCCTTTAGTCTCTCCCCACTTAATCTGGCTCTAAAAATGAAGTGTTTCTCAACATTTTCACTCACACATAAAAAATGATGTTTGTATGACACTAAAGTAGACTGGAGAGAATGTAGGGATGTGAGTTAGTGAAAGAAATTTTATTACCTCTTTATATCATTGCAATTCTAAAAATTAAATGCAAGTCCCAGGAAAGATGTTAAACATTGGCTTTGTATAAAGCTTCAAAATCTTAGTGAGAAATTTAAGCTGCTTCTCTGAATAAAATGTTTTAATAACAGGTTTTGTGTGAGAAATGGCTATGTGTATTTCCTGGTCAAAACTTAAGATTAAAATGATAATGGCTAAAATAAGAATATGTCAGCTCCTTGCAAATTGTAAATGCTGTTCAACTGTTAGCTGAATAAAACACACAAACAAACAAACACACTTTTGAAAGATGATTTCTTAAATTCCTGATAGTTAGCATGCATATGCAACTTTGTAGAACAAAATTTTAAATCTTTTTAAAAATTTTTACAGTCATTCAAAGTTTACCATAGTTAAAATTATGTTTGAAGCTTGGGAATTGTCCTGAATGACATTGCAATGACAAATACAGGTCATTATATATCTTGTCATAACTTAGAAAGTTGTGTGGGAGAGAATGTAAACTACAATGTAAACTAAAATTCATGCTTAGTGGCAATGCTCCAAAATGTGTTCATCAATTGTAACACATGTACTGCACTAATGAAGGATGTTGCTAATGTTGGAAAATGTGGGAGAGGAAGGGAATGAGGCATATGGGTATCCCCTCTATTTTCATGTAACATTTATGTAATCTAAGTATCTTAAAAATAAAAGTAAAAAAGCATATTTTAAAAAAAGAAATTGAAAAAAAAAGTCAACAGCTCTTCCTCTTCTTCATGAAAATTTAAATGCTAAACCTTCATCATGATAATGGAAATATTTTTGTATTTAATAAAACTTTCTCATATCAAGTATATCAAACTAATTGTGAATCTCTAATTTACAGAAATACATTGTTAGAATGATCACCCTGTGCATAGCTTGAACGCTTAAAAGGCCTATCAGCCACACTCAGAAAAATCTCACATATGTGAAGACAGAGATCAGTGCTTACATCTGGAACTGTCCCTTCCCAATCTTTTACCTGCCTGATGGTAGGTCCCTACAACATGAACTTTTTTTTTTTCTTAATCAAACAATATATTACACAATATATTTGGCTCATAGTAACGCATTCATACAGTATTTGTCCTTTTGTGTCTGGCTTGCTTCACTCAACATAATGTCCTCCAGGTTCATCCATGTTGCCATATGCTTTATGACTTCATTTCTTCTTACAGCTGCATAATATTCCATCGTGTGACTAGACCACAGTTTGTTTATCCATTCATCTGTTGATGGACACCTGGGTTGTTTCCAACTTTTGGCAATGGTGAATAATGTGGCTATGAACATCGGTGTGCAGATGTCTGTTCGTGTCACTGCTCTCAGTTCTTCTGGGTATATACCCAGTAGTGGTATTGCAGGGTCACATGGCAAGTCTATATTCAACTTCTTTAGGAACTGCCAAACAGTCCTCCATAGTGGTTGTACCATCCTGCATTCCCACCAACAGTGAAGAAGTGTTCCTATCTATCCACATCCTCTCCAACACTTGTAGTTCGCTGTCTTTTTAATACTGGCCATTCTGATAGGTGTGAAATGATATCTCACTGTAGTTTTGATGTGCATTTCCCTAATCATGAGTGATGTTGAGCATTTTTTCATGTGTTTTTTTTGCCATTTGTATTTCTTCTTCGGAGAAATGTCTATTCAAGTCTTTCGCCCATTTTTTAATTGGGTCGTTTGTCTTTTTATTGTTGAGTTGTAACATCTCTTTATATATCCTGGATATTAAACTCTTATCAGATATGTGATTTCCAAATATTTTTTCCCATTGAGTTGGCTGCCTTTTCACCCTTCTGACAAAGTCCTGTGAGGTGCAAAAGCGTTTAATTTTGAGGAGGTCACATTTATCTACTTTTTCTTTTGTTGCACATGCTTTGGGTGTAAAGTCCAAGAAACCACCACCTACTACAAGGTCTTGAAGATGTTTCCCTACATTTTCTTCTAGTAGTTTTATGGTCCTGGCTTTTATATTTAGATCTTTGATCCATTTTGAGTTGATTCTTGTATAGGGGGTGAGATAGGGGTCCTCTTTCATTCTTTTGGTTATAGATATCCAGTTCTCCCAACACCATTTGTTGAAGAGACTGTTTTTTCCCATTAGCGTGGGCTTGGTAGGTTTGTCAAAAACCAGTTGACTGATTCCTTGGCAAGATGGCGTTAGTGTAGGAGGGCGCACACTGCAAGCTCCCAGAGCAAGGCGGATTGGGGACGGGGTCCTGCCCGGGGGTCTGTGCTGTGCACGCGTGGAGTGAGAGGCTTGGGACATCTATCTGCGCGGATCGGCGGCGTGGACCGAACGGTGGAGATTCGTGAGTTTTGAGGCTGCTGGTGGAGGTTGGCACAGGTGGCTGAGCCCCACGGTTACGGAAATAAAAAATAAAACGGCCATTTTGAGCCGCGGGCGGGGCGAAAAAGTTTTATTTTCTGGGGATCTGGCTGCCTGGCGCCCCTTGGACCTTGTGTGAACAGAGCAAACGAGCTAATCAGCACCCAGTGAACCGGAGGGGGGATTTTGGTTGGGAACGCAGCTGATTTCCCAAGCCACCCAGGGATAAGACCCGGGCCGCTGCGGAGCCAGGAGGAAGGGACACTTCCCAAAAAAGGGAGGGTTCGGTTGGAAGACAGGGAAAGGTATTTTATATTTTTAGACATTGATCTGGCTGCCTGCACCGCCCCATAGCTTTGGGGAGCAGATAAGCCGACCTGAAGCAGCATTAGGCTGAGAGCAGACGCGAATCTGCACTCAAACTGATTTACTGAGCAGCCCGGTGACGCTGGAGCTCGGCGCCAGAAGGGGTGGAATCCGCCATCTTTAGCACTCCTCACTGACTAACATCAGAGTTTCAGCTAACCTGGGGAGACCGGAAAGTGGGACGTGCTTGATTAATTTCCACGGGCCCAGCTAGGGTCCCTTCCATAAGGGGGTTGGTCTAGAGGAGGAATTATTTTGGGTCCTGCATTTGGCTAAAAAAAAAAAAAAAGTGAGGTCACCTCAACAAATGAAAAATAAATTCTTTTTCATTTAGTTTAATAGCTAAAAGCTGCTTCAGGACCTGCATATAGAACCCTGTGGGGAAATTCATTGATAAACACAAGTAGTCAGGAAGGATCCACGTGGACCCTAGGGGAATCATTGACCCCCCTTAGCTCTGTTTGACTGCTTGCCTGTGTGGATCTTTAGTTTCTCTCTGTTACTTTCTGGACTATTGCTATTATTCCTGTTTTCCTCCCCCCTTCCTTTTTCCTTCTATATATATATATATATTTTTAATAGGTGCTGCCAGCTGGTCGCTTATTTGCTGGGCTTCTTATTCAGTAATTTCCCACTCGCTGTATATATTGATTCTGTATTACAAACTATCGCTTATCCTTCCTGCATCTTTCTGCCTTCTGTTTTCTGTTGTGGCTCTTAGAGACAACATTTTTTCATAGGCCCACAACTTAAGGGTGTCAATTTCTATCCCAACTATTTTGTTTTCTTCTTCTTCTTTTTTCTTTTTTTTTTTATTTTATTAGTATTAACTTTTTCCTTTCAGACCTTTCTCTACTATTTCTCTCCCTCCTCATAATTCTAGCCTTCTAAATCACTATATATATTCCTCCATTTGTTTTCCCAGTCCATTGTAGGAACTCCATATTTTTTCCTAGTACTCTACACTGCCTACTCAAGTTAAATATTCATCTCATTAAGTCTCATTTTGCCCCTCTTCAAACTTTTATCAATATTTCTATTATCCTTCTGCCTTCCTTACATCTTTTGATTCCTCTGGCCCTAACCTTTTGCCTTCAAGGGAACATAGAAAGAAGCAAGGAAATAAAATAAGAAGAAAAACTGCCAAAGAGAAAACTTAACTCACACGCAGAACCAACAGCTAAATAAAATTCTAGAGCATAGAGAAAAACTAATCAACTGAACAAACCCATCAAGATAATATGATGACAAGAGGGCAACAGAAAAATACAAATGACTCTGAGAAACTGGAAAACATGGACCAGTCCAGTGCACAAAATAAAAACCAGGAAGCAATGCAGTACATCGAACAACTAATCAAAGCTATCCAAACAAATATCATGGACCAACTTAAAGAACTGAAGGAAGAGATTAAGGATATAAAGAAGACACTGGGAGAACATACTGAAAAAATAACTAACACACCTAAAAACGTAATGGATATGATGGCGAACAAAGACACAAGTCAAGAAATGAAAAAGACGCTGGACTCACATGGCAGCAGAATTGAACAGGCAGAGGAAAGAATTAGTGATATGGAAGACAATACAGTTGAAATCAAAGAGATTGTAGAAAAGATAGACAAAAAGAAAAAATCCAGTATGGTCTCAGGGAATTAACCGATAATGCAAGACGCACAAACATACGCATTATGGGCATCCCAGAAGGAGAAGAGAAGGGAAAGGGAACAGAAGGAGTGTTGAAGGAAGTTATGGCTGAAAACTTCCCAACTCTATTGAGAGAGATGGATGTGCAGATCCAGGAAGCACAGCGCACCCCAAATAGTATAAATCCCAACAGGCCAACTCCAAGACATATACTTGTCAAATTGTCCAATGCTCAAGACAAAGAGAAAATACTCAAGGCAGCAAGAGAAAAGAGAACCATCACATACAAGGGAAGCACAATAAGATTAAGTGCTGATTTCTCAGCTGAAACCATGGAGGCAAGAAGACAGTGGTATGACATAGTCAAAACACTAAAAGAAAAAAACTTCCAGCCACGAATTCTCTATCCAGCAAAATTGGCATTCAAAAATGATGGAGAGTTCAAAATATTCACAGATAAACAGGAATTAACAGAGTATGTCAAGAAGAAACCAGCACTTCAAGAAATACTAAAGGAATCTCTACAAATTGAAAGGAAAAAACAAAGGAGAGAGAGTTGGAGGAGAGTTTAAAAACAACTGAAAACTCAAAAAGAGAAACAAAACAACATATGACATACATTACCCAAAGAAAAAATGACTGAAGTAAGAAATTCATTACGAGTAATAACACTGAATGTTAATGGATTAAATTCACCAATCAAAAGACACAGATTGGCAGAATGGATAAGAAAATATGATCCATCTATATGCTGTCTACAAGAAACCCACCTTCGGCCCAGGGATTCAAGGAGGCTGAAAGAGAATGGCTGGAAAACCATTTTACAAGCTAACAATACCCAAAAAAGGGCAGGAGTAGCTATTCTAATATCAGACAAAATAGACTTTAAATGCAAAACTATTGTAAGAGACAAAGATGGACACTACATATTAGTAAAAGGAGTAATCTCTCAAGAAGAGAGAACAATCATCAACATTTACGCACCTAATCAAGGTGCCTCAAAATACGTGCGGCAAACTCTGGAAAAACTAAGAGGAGAAATAAATTCCTCTACAATTATATCAGGGGACTTCAACACACCACTATCATCATTAGACAGAACATCTAGGCAGAGAATTAATAAAGAAACTAAGGCACTCAACAATACATTAGAAGATCTGGACTTAATAGACATATAGAGAACACTACACCCAAATACAGCGGGATTTACATTCTTCTCGAGTGCACATGGAACATACTCCAAAATAGACCACATGCTAGGCCACAAAACAACACTCAATGAATTCAGAAAGATTGAGATTATACAAAGAAATTTCTCTGACCACAACGGAATGAAGTTGGCAATCAATAAGGGCCAGAGAAACAGATTAGGCACAAGGATATGGCAGTTAAACAACAAACTCTTAGACAAACAGTGGGTCAAAGAGGAAATTTCAAAAGAAATCAGTAACTACCTTGAAACTAATGAAAACAACAACACAACATGTCAAAACCTATGGGATGCAGCGAAAGCAGTCCTGAGAGGGAAGTTCATAGCCATAAATTCATATATTAAAAAAGAAGAAAGAGCTAAAATTGAAGACCTAAAAGCAAACTTGGAGGAATTGGAAAAACAACAACAAACTAAACCTAAAGGAAGTAGAAAACAGGAAATAAGCAAGATTAGAGCAGAACTAAATGAAATAGAGAATAAGAAAGCACTGGAAACAATAAACAAAACCAAAAGCTGGTTCTTTGAGAATATCAACAAAATTGACAAACCCTTAGCCAGACTAACAAAGAAAAAGAGAGAACAGATGCAAATACATAAAATAAGGAATGAGCAAGGTGATATCACTACTGACCCCACAGAAATAAAGAGTATCATAAGAGGATACTTTGAAAAATTATATGCCAACAAGAATGACAATTTAGAGGAAATGGACAAGTTTCTAGAAACTCACAAACAGCCGACATTGATGAAAGAAGAAATAGATGAACTCAACAGCCCAATTACAAGTAAAGAGATAGACTCAGTCATTAAAAACCTCCCAACTAAGAAGAGTCCAGGACCAGATGGCTTCACAGCTGAATTCTACCAAACATTCCGGAAAGAGTTAACACAAATTCTACTTAAGCTCTTCCAAAAAATAGAAGTAGAAGGAATATTACCTAACTCATTCTATGATGCCAACATTACCCTAATACCAAAACCAAATAAAGATACCACAAGAAAGGAAAATTACAGACCAATTCCTCTAATGAACCTAGATGCCAAAATCCTTAACAAAATACTTGCTAATCGCATTCAACAACATATCAAAAGGATTATACACCATGACCAAGTGGGTTTCATCCCAGGTATGCAAGGATGGTTCAATATAAGAAAATCAATCAATGTAATACACCACATAAACAAACTGAAAGAAAAAAATCACATGATCATCTCTATAGATGCAGAAAAAGCATTCGACAAAATACAGCACTCTTTCCTCATAAAAACACTACAAAAGATAGGAATAGATGGAAACTTTCTGAAAATGATAAAGGGTATATATGAAAAACCCAAAGCTAACATCATTTTCAACGGTGAAATCCTAAAAGCCTTCCCTCTGAGATCGGGAACAAGACAAGGATGCCCACTATCACCACACCTATTTAACATTGTCTTAGAAGTACTTGCACGAGCACTGAGACAAGAAAAGGACATAAAAGGCATCCAGATTGGAAAAGAAGAAGTAAAAATTTCATTATTTGCAGATGACATGATCCTATACATAGAAAGCCCTGAGAAATCGACAACATGTGTTCTAGAACTTATAAAGGAGTCAGTAATGTTGCAGGCTATAAGATCAACGCTCAAAAATCAGTAGCATTTCTGTACACCAATAACCAGCAAACTGAGGAGGAAATCAGGAAAAAAATACCATTTACAATAGTAAACAAAAGAATCAAATACCTAGGAATAAATTTAACTAACGATGTAAAGGACTTATATACAGAAAACTACACAACACTGTTAAAGGAAATCAAAGAAGACTTAAATAAATGGAAAAATATTCCCTGTTCATGGATGGGAATACTAAACATCGTCAAGATTTCTATCCTACCCGAACTAATCTACAGATTTAATGCAATCCCAATAAAAGTCAACACTATATTTTTTAAGGAACTGGAAAAACTAACCACTAAATATATTTGGAGAGGTAAGAGGCCCCGAATTGCCAAAGATATATTGAAAAAGAAAAATGAAGTTGGAGGTATCACATTACCTGACTTTAAAACATACTACAAAGCTACAGTGATCAAAACTGCGTGGTATTGGCATAAGGATAGACCTACTGACCAATGGAACCGGATTGAGAGTTCTGATATAGATCCTCGCATGTACAGTCATCTGATATTTGACAAGGCCACAAAACCCAGTCAGTTGGGAGAGAGTGGCCTCTTTAACAAGTGGTGCTTGGAGAACTGGATATCCATATCCAAAAGAATGAGAGAAGAATACCAACTCACACCTTACACAAAAATCAACTCAAGATGGATCAAAGATCTAAATATAAGAGCCAAAACCATAAAAACCTTGGAAGATAATGTAGGGAAGCATCTACAGGACCTTGTAATAGGAAATGGTTTCATGAACTTCACAGCCAAAGCACCAGCAGCAAGAGAAAAAATTGATAAATGGGATCTCCTCAAAATTAAAAACTTCTGCACCTCTAAGGATGTTATTAAGAAAATAAAAAGGCAACCTACCCAATGGGAAAAAATATTCGGCAACCATATATCTGATAGGAGCCTAATATCCTGCATATATAAAGAAATCCTTCACCTCGAAAATAAAAGGACAAACAACCCATATAAAAAATGGGCAAGTGACCTGAAAAGACACTTCTCCAAGGAAGAAATACAAATGGCTAAAAAGCACAAGCCAAAATGCTCAACATCACTTGCTATCAGGGAAATGCAAATCAAAACTACAATGAGATACCATCTTACACCCATCAGAATGGCAGCTATTAAAAAAACAGGAGACACTAAATGTTGGAGAGGATGTGGAGGAATAGGAACCCTCATCCACTGCTGGTGGGACTGCGGTATGGTCCAGCCACTGTGGAGGACAGTTTGGCGGTTCCTCAGAAAACTAGCAATAGATCTTCCGTATGATCCAGCAATTCCACTGCTGGGTATATACCCAGAAGAACTGAAAACAAAAATACAAACAGATATATGCACACCAATGTTCATAGCGGCATTGTTCACCATTGCCAAAAGTTGGAATCAGCACCGGTGCCCATCAACAGATGAATGGATAAGCAAAATGTGGTACATACATACAATGGAATATTACTCAGCTGTAAGAAGGAACAAAGTGCTAACACACGGAATAACGTGGATGAATCTTGAAGACCTTATGTTGAGTGAAGCAAGCCAGGCACTGAAGGATGAACAGTATATGACCTCACTGATCTGAACTGAGGAAAGTGAGCAGTCTCTGAGAACCATTGTCTGAAAGATAGGTTAACAAAGGAGAGTAAGAGAAGAGCAGGCTTTGAGCTATCACCCAATTGGACATAATCTATGGTAAAGGGATAGAGTGTGGTTGCATGTTGGGGGATGGGGCAGATGAGTGGTGGTGTTCCTGGGTTTGGTGGTGCAGCACTGGGGGGTGGGTGGATTAGGAAGGGCTGGTTCAAATCCCCAGGGCATGTAACTGTGAATCTTGACATTCCATGGGTTGGGAGAGGGGGGGTATCATGGGCCCTGGGGGGCTGGGGAGAAGGGAACAGTCAAGATCTAATGGGTTGTTTGGTGGTCATGGGGAAGTTTTTCCATTACCTTACAGTAATGGACACAGGACATGGTAAATATCATCAAAATTATTAAACTGTATCATCTAAATTGTAAACTATACTGTAAATCACTGACAATGTTTAGTTGCTATATTTTGCTATCTGCATAAGTTATAACAATGCTAACAACCAAAAAGGGGGCGGAGTTAATATGGGGTGGGGAAGGGGGGGTGGTTTGGTATATGGGAGTCTCCGGCACTCCGTGTAACTTTGCTGTGACCTAAACTTTTTTGAAAATTAAATGAAAAATTGGGAGACAATGGGGATTGAGAGGAGGAAGGTGTCATGGCACACCAGACATCCGATAACACAGTGATAAAGGGAAGGAAAAAAGGGAAAAAGGAAAAGAGAAAGGAAAAAAAAATGAATATATATATATATATTTTTTTAAAGGCATTTCCTTTGCTTTTTTGCCCATTTTTTGAATGTCCCAATCCACTAATTATATTTTATTTTGTTTTGTTCTTTGTTTGATTATTTGTTTTTTTTCCTTCTCTCTTTTTTTTTTTTTCCCCCTGAGTTTCCTTATGTTTGTCTCTTGCATGTACGCTTATCACACTTGTTTCTTTTTCCTAGTAAGTGTATTTGATTATTTTATGGACTAAATGTTCATGGAGGATTTGGATCACAGAAGGGTTACAATGGGTACTGTGGGGGATTATTGGGGGGGGGGTTTCGTGGGGATTGGTTCATCCAAATATACATGAAAGATATACAAAATCATTCAAAGGATCGGGGGATGGGACATGGTCACGATGGGTGGATAATCACACAATAAATGAGGGAATCTGAATTCCTAGCCTGGAGAGCTCTGTCACAGTCTCCAAGGGAGCAACAATAGTCCTCTGAGTGTAGGGACAGTGCCTGTCAAAATAGGATGACCCACTGATGTTTGTTTGTTTGTTTGTTTGTTTTTTTAATTGATGACTACCCTTGTGAGTCTTTGCTCTTGTAAATGAGACTTAGCCTGCAGTTGTGGGGTGCCTAAGGGTTGCCACCTGAGAGCCTCCTTGTTGCTCAAATGTGGCCTCTCTCTAAGCCAAACTCAGCATATGATTGCATTACCTTCCCCCCAACGTGGGACATGACTCTCAGGGATGAGCCTCCCTGGCAACGAGGGATTAATACCAAGTGCCAACTGGCAGCTTTGCACAGTGGCAGTATCGTAGCCAATGAGGTTTATCCGAGGCACGATTATTGCTAATTGAAAACTTTTCCCAAGTGCCAACTGGCAACACAACTGGAAAAAGACATTGAATAAAAGGGGCAAATGGTAAAGACAAATGAGTTCAAGTGGCTAAGAGACTTCAAAGAGAGTCGGGAGGTCATCCCAGAGGTAACTCTTACGCACACCTCAGTAGGAGCTCATAGAACATCTAAGTGCCTATCACCCCACTCAGTGGGGTTCCTGAGAGCTCCGGAGACACCCTGGTCCTATATAAGGAGGGATAGCCCCAGAGACTGATGCCTTATCAGTGGGTTCTATTTTGGAATCTGTGCTCCTGAGAGTGACAGAATTAGACTCAAATAAGTCCTCCCTGCACATGGTTCACCAGTCCCTTCTATTCAAACCTATATGTGATGCTGGAGTTTTTAGGTATACTTCCAGAGACTGGAGCCTCCTGCCTACCTATGTGCCAGGTGTGCATGAAATCTAGGTGGAGCTGCAACTCCTACCCTACAGCTCAATGGACTCATCCAAGTCACCTGGTGAAGAGACAATGATGGGAAATGGCCATCCCAGGGAATGGAGAGGGCCTGCATCTGCAGGCAGGATCATCACACCCACCTAATCCATGGGATATAAGCCCTCTAGCACTTGGAGTTGGAGTGGACATCACCATCCCAGTCCCCTCAGGATTGGGGGAAAAACTATGGACTAGAGTGGACTTGATGGTGTTCTCTTGTTCACATATGGTGATTCTAGCAATGCAAGAATTTATAACAATGAGGTGGAGCCAGTGGCCACTTGACACTTTTGGGGTAGGGAGGGGACGAGCAGTTGAAATACAGGGGCTTCTTTGGGAGTTGGAGGTTGTCCTGAGTACTGTTGTGGCAATGGATGTAGGCCATTTTAAATCAGCACACACCACTCAGAACTCAGTGGGAGAGAGTGTGGTCTACAGTGTGAACTGTGGTCTATGGTTGGTGGCAAGGCTCCAGGATGTTTAAGTTCATTGAGGGTGGTGGGTCACACTGTGGGAGATGTTTGTGTGGGATATGATGGGAGGTGTGGGAGGTGGGCAACATGGGAATTACAGTGGGTTCCGTGTAATATTTTAGGTAATCTAAGCACCTCTTAAAATATATGTGTATATATATATATAAACAACATTTTTGTAAGCAAATACACATATATGCATATATATTTATATATCATTTTGCAAATGTTTGTATGTATTGTGAGAATTTTGATTTTTACCCATAAAAAAAAAAAAAAAAAAAAAGAATACCAATTATCAAGAGTTCAAAAAAAAAGAAAAAAAAACAAAAACAAACAAAACCAGTTGACTGTATAGGTGAGGGTATATTTCTGGATTCTCAATTCTATTCCACTGATCGATATGTCTATCTTTATGCCAGTACCATGCTGTTTTGACCACTGTAGCTTTGTAATATGTTTCAAGGTCAGACAGTGAAATTCCTCCCACATTGCTCTTCTTTTTTAGAATAGTTTTGGCTATTCGGGTACACTTACCCTTCCAGATGAATTTGGTAATTGCCTTCTCTAATTCTGTAAAGTAAGCTGTTGGGATTTTGATTGGTATTGCGTTGAATCTATAAATCAGTTTGGGCAAGATTGACATCTTCACGATATTTATTCTTCCAATCCATGAACACGGAATGTCTTTCCATTTGTTTAGGTCTTTTTAAATTTCTTTCAGCATTGTTTTGTAGTTTTCTGCATATAGGTCCTGTACTTCTTTGGTTAAATTAACTTTTAGGTATTTGAGTCTTTTTGTTGCTATTGAAAATGGAATTTTCCTTCTGATTTCCTCCCCATATTGTTCAGTACTAGTGTTCAAAAACATTACTGATTTTTGCGTGTTGATCTTATATCCTGCCACTTTGCTGAACTCATTTATTAGTTCAAGTAGCTTTGTTGTGGATACTTCAGGATTTTCTAAATACAGGATCATGTCATCCGCAAACAGTGAGAGTTTTACTTCCTCTTTTCCTATTTGGACGCCTTTAATTTTTTTGTCTTGTCTAATTGCCCTAGCTAGAACTTCTAGTACAATGTTGAATAACAATGGTGACAGTGGGCATCCTTGTCTTGTTCCTGATCTTAGGGGGAAAGCTTTCAACCTTTCCCCATTGAGTATGATGTTGGCTGTGGGTTTTTCATATATGCCTTTTATCATATTGAGGAATTTTCCTTTTATTCCTATCTTTTGAAGTATTTT